>VYZV01020004.1:128912-163264 GCA_013401275.1 Pandion haliaetus
TCCGTCTGTCCGTCCGGGGGTTCCCACGCCCGCCCACCAGAGCGCGTGCCTTCTGTGGTACGGGGGGCAAGCGTTCGACAAGGTTCGGCGGGGCCGGGGGGGCGGAGGACGGGGCAGGGGCGGCCGGTGCCGTGTCGTCCCCCCCCGCCGTGTCCTGAGGGTTCCAGAACGCCCCATCGCTGGGAAGCGGCCGGCGAGGCGCGGGGCCCGGCGGAGCCCGGGGCGCTGAGGTGGCTCTTGCCGCGAGGGTCGGCGCTTCCCTGGGCGGCGAGCGAGGCGCGGGCGCCCGCAGCCCCGGTTCCTCCTCGTCTCTGTGGTGTCACGCGGCCGCGTTCGCCGCTTGTCCCGGCCGTAGTAAGGTAGCGCGGTTCGGGTCTCGCACGGCGGCCAGCGCTTAGTTTTAGCCTGGCTTTGATTTAACCTAATACATCTCGTCTCCAGGGTTGAGTCAAACCAAAGCAAGACGAATTGGTGCTGGTTTGACCAAATCTGCGCGTTTTGGTGCTTCTCTGGCTGGTCTAGTTGACTATACTCGCACGCAGCTGAGGGGGCAATAATGTCTCGGGAGGAATCGGTGATAGCAGTCTCCTCGCTCCGCTCGAGTCCATCCGGAACACCAACGCTTAATTTTTTATCGCAATTCTTGGACGCCCCAAGTCACTCGTAAATATAGTTTAGGTTCCTGAAGTACAGAGGTTCAAAACAAAGGCTACTCAAATTGCCGGGAGATTTTAATTACCTGCTTACCTTGGGTGTTTGTGGGCCTCAAGGAAAAGTGAATCTTTTGTGAAAGTTTTGCTGGGTGTGGACGGCAGGAGGAAGAACGTGGAAGAGGATGCCAGGAAGGGAGGGGAAGAAATAGGCAAAAGGCACAGGAGGCTCTCCGGTGACAGAAGCCACGCCGTGTCAGGCTGTGAGACACAGGGCTAGGCACAGGGGGGCAGATAATGTGGATGACTAAGTCTTTCCCCTTGTTGTCATCTTTCCGCTCGGGAGGACTAATCAGAAGCTATGAGGATTTTTCTCTTTGGTTTTGGTTTTTTTTTTTTTTTCTTAGTATTGGTGTTGAGGAGGTGAGCTGAAATTAATTAACTTTCTTTAGAGGCACACCCTGTTACCCTGATAAAGAGCTGCCTGTCTTAATGAGTGTCCATGCACTCCTCCACATCTGCCTTCAGCAAAATAACTGGTATTTCTGCCATTGCTCGTGTAAGAGCGATCACACCAACTCTCCAGCCGCCTGCGCTCTGATGAGATGGGCTTGATTTCGGTGCAGGGTTGCCTTGTGGGTGTTCACCTGTCAAGCAGTAACTAGACTGGGTTGGTGTCGCAGCAAGCTGGCAAGCGATGTGTTTGCACGCAGTTAGGTTTGCTTTTCCTCTCAGGTGGCAGCAGGCGCTCGCTGTCTGCAGGGAAGGGAGGAAACGTGCTGGGAGCCGTCCAGCAAGGGCTCATTTCTCCGGCGTGGCTGGGGAAGGCAGCCCCGAGTTCCCTGCCTCCTGGCAGCGCTGCCGCGTGGCATTGCCGATTCTGAATAAATAAGGGGTTTCTTTTGGTTTTTCCAGTGTTTTGGTGACTTAAGGTGAAAAAGCAAAGGTCTCCACGACGGTTTGTACGTGTTGGAGAGCTTTCAGTAGGGAGGAAGTTGTTGTGGTTTGTCTCTAGGACTATGACGGGAGCGGATTTAACACGCTTCTGGCATCCCCGCAGAAGCTGGTAAGCAGAAGCAGCTGGGGATGGTGCTGTGATGTTTAAGGCTCTGTAACAGGCAGGTGTTAAAGGCCCCTAATTCAATGCATTATGGAAATGGCTCACCAATATGTTTACGGGTTGTGCATTCTTTGTTTAAAAAAAAAAAAAAACCAAACCTGTTTATTTGAGAGTGGAATACCTAATTTATTATGTGATGCAGATTTATCCTGCTCAGTCTTTCCAAGTTGGCACTGTAATCTGTTTTTCTGCAAAGGTGAGGCATCGCCTGCTAATTAGTGTCATTAAATGGGTTAGATTTAAATGAGAGCACACTGGGCTTAAGTTGGACGCTCAGTAGATCTACTCGGTTATTTTTATTCCTTTGCTCAAACACGCAGGGGCTGGGGAATACTTCCTATGTATCCCCAGGAATTGCTTAAAATTTGTTTAGTGGTCCATTAAGAAGTACTGTATGCTTCAGCTAGGCAGGTACTTTCTGTGCTAGGTCTTCATCCTACTGGGAGTGCAAGGAGGAACAATCATTTTTATTTATTTTTTAATATATATATATTTTTATATATATATATATGTTTTTATATATATAAAGATAGATACTGTGTATAGCAAGCAGAGGGGAGTGATGCCCGCGTGCTGGCACCGCGTGGGATGGTTACCTCGCTAGCGTGAGGCCTGGTTGTCCGTTCATGATCCTCAGTATCGGGATACAACCTGTGTAAAGGCTGCCTTCCCCAGCCTGTGCCAAAGACAAAGGATAAAGCTGAGAAGGAGGACAGCGTTCTCTAAAGCCACGGCGGCTGCGGTTTCGGGAGGCCAGAGGGGACCCTGTTTCTCAGCAGGCAAACTGGAGCGTTGGAGCTCACCTCGCTCGGGTCGTGGCACACTCGGCAGGAGTGGGGGCTTGCGGTGCTGCCTCCCGCCATGCCCAGTCGGAGATGCTGTGGACCAGATCAGGAAACTTGGTAAACGTAGCACGGGATAAGAAGAGCGAGAACGAAAGCAAAGGGGAAAGGGAGGGGGGAAAAAAAGAAAAAAAAGGAATATCCGTGTCATCTCCAGGCTGTGTTGGCAGCGCAACTGAGGCTGCGGTGGTCTGGGGGTGCTGACACTAAATACTGTGGAGATTCAAAGCATAACCTTGGGGATGTGGAAGGTGCTCGGAGAGCGACAGAAGCCCAGGGGAAGGGATGTCAAATCAAAAAGAGCACTCGCTGAATATCAGAGAGCCATGAGGAAATTGAGGATGGAAATTTGGATCTCGGTCACTTGCATTGGTCTGTCACCTGCTGTGGTGTCTGAAAGAGGGAATGCTTTAGAAATCCCTCAGCCGAGCTCCCTTTGCCTCCGCAGCCGGTGTGTGTCCTTGAGTTAAACAGCCGTCCTAGCTGATAGCTTTCAAACCTGTCGCATCTGTCCTGCCCCGAGGCGATGTGCCTTGAGTTGGGAGTCACCTCTGTGGGCTGGCAGAGCTGTAACTGGCTGCGGACACCTCCCTGGTGCTGGGGCAGCGGTGCTGGAGCGTGGGGCAGGGTTGTCCTGCGCACTTGGTGACATCCTTCCTCCAGCCCCTGCAGGGTTGTGGGTGGTGGGTGAAGGTGCCAGTTGGGAGCTGCGGTTTTGAGGTTGAAGGTGTTTAGTAGAAAACTCAGGGAGAAATGGGTGTATGCGTGGCCGAGGGCAGCACTGGGCGCCTCTGCCTGTGGTGGTGGTACCCAAGCCAGTCTGGGAAGCATTGGCTAAAGGAGATGTGAAGTTGCAGGTTCTGAAATGTTCAGGCTGGTTTGCTGGGAGATGTTTCTCTGTTCTTGGGCTCTTTTCCTGGGCTTTAGCTGTTGGAGGTGGTGAGATTTCCGTGGAAGCCGAATGGGCAAGAACGTGCCAGGCTGTATCCTGCTTGGACAACGGCTGGGCTGGGAGCCGCACGGGACAGCCTTTGAATCGGCTGTTACAACTTACCTACTAGAAAAGTTGCCAGTTCTATACTTTTCACTTAAGGATAGGGTAAATGGCTTTCTGTATTGCAGACTTAAAGATCTTTCCTTTTTTTTTAAAGTTTGGATTGCAGCTGAGCTTTTAATTTGATTGAATTTCTGTCAAACACTTGGCTGTCTTGGGGCTGAGACTCTCAATTCCTGGTTTCTCTTTCTTGACAGACACTGCAGCAATAAACACTTTGGCGTGTCCCTCGCAGCTTCCAGTTGATCCCCACCGAGAAGATAGTCAATGAAAAGCTTGCAGCTGCTTCTTACCTTTTTGGGCAGAGGGAATAGTGAGCTGGGAAGCTTTTGCAGCGAGGGTCAGTGCCCGTCCTCCCGTCTGCTGTGTGACCCAGCCAGTGAAAGACTCACTTTATCCCTTCCCCTAAAAGATTTGGGAGGCAGTGGCAATGGCAGTCGGGCAATCTCTTACAAAGGAGTGAGGGGTGACATCTCCCTTCACTACAGGTGAAATGGCAATTGAAGAGCGGCTCCTCGATGGTGGGCACTACTGCTATTGACCTGTCCTTTGCGTGTCCTGCGTAGGCTTTCTTCCACGATCTGTCGTAGGTGACGGAAGGCACCCAAAAGGCACGTGATGCAGTCCACGTATTTATGGTCTGCTTACAGGAGAGTTAACCACTTCTACTCAGTCTGTGCTCTATCTGCACAGTTTTAGCTGTTTGGGGCTTGCTGGTGTGGGGCTCTTTGCATTGGGAAGAGCTCCACTTCCTCTCCATTCAGCCAGATGACTGCGGTCATGTGTGATTTCTTGTCTCTCATGCTGGAGAAGATCAAGGAGATTGAAGATTCTTCTGTTCAGGAGAGCAAGTTGTTAAAAATTCATAGCCTTTCTGAAAGAACGTGTGTTCAGGTTGTCGCATTCCATACAATTTCTGGCCATTTTCAAGTTACTTCTCTCAAGATACTCCTTTCAGGTTTGTAGTAGATAGGTACTACAAGAACTTCGTACTTGTCAAAGCACTGATCTCTCAAGGGTGGAATCAAAGGAGAGCTGGCAGCGGGCTTGAGGCCATTTCCCCTGAGAAGGAGATACTCCTTTTTGAGGGTCTGCTGCCTTTGTATGCTGCGTATTGCGTCTTGAATCTCGCTGTAAGGAAGTCATATTGCGTGGGTCACTTTTAAGGAGGGGCATTGAAACAAATGAACGCTTTCTTTCTACTAAACAGAAGGAGTGTCTTCACTGGAAATTACAGTAGTCCTCTTTATCCTAAGGCAAGATCTAGGACATGCTGTCACAATCCTTCTCACGCTTTCAGTACGATTGTTTAGCCAGTCTCCAAAGAATAAGGAATCTCTCGTTATATGTTCAGTTTCTAGCTTGAACGGTCTGCGATGAGACATCCCGGCGTATCAGGTTCTGTACAATGGTTGGGTAGGGTTTAATGGTACTTTTGTCTTTTTGGTGTTTACATGCTCACTTGAAAATGAAGGATAAAGTTCAGAACTGAAGGGAAGATAGAAAGAATTGGAATGGCATATAAAACACTGTTGCTTTTTAAAGTTTACAAGAAGAGTGGGTAGTAGCTTGGGGGACACGCACCTCTTTTTGAAATGTGATAGTCAGGGGTGTGTTGCGTTGTTCCTCAAAGACTGTTCAGTTTGGTAACGTGTGTTTTTATGGGTGAGAAATAAGAAAGTATTTTGGTCACAATATTACTTTTATCTGAAAAATAGTATTTAATATGAGTACTGTCATTGGAGCATCATATTTAACCTTGGCTACTATGATCTTTGAGTAAGCAAAGGGCCTGAAGTTAATTCATGCTCTGCAGTCCTCACATACATGCCTTTAGGGTCTAAGAGGCAATGCTAACTTCATATTTGGAAGTTCAGGGAACAAATATTATACGTTGTCTTTGGGGTACTTTGGGCTTGGGTGGTTTTTGGGGGTTGGTTTGTTTTTTGCTGGTTTTTTTTTTGCTTCACTATCCCTTGCAACACTTCTCACAACTTCATGCCTTGTCAGATGGAAAGATTCATTGTGGAGAAAATACTCTCATGGTAAACAGGAGACTTTTGAGATTTAAAAAAAATAAACTTGAGGGTTTTCTCCAGAACTAAGCTGTTGCTGTGTCTTGCCAATTATTGTCCGGTTAGCTTATGGTGCAGCTTAATGAGCAGGAAGTGAATGTTTCCAGAACACTCTGAAATGGAGTAGATGGCTTGTCTCATGTCCACCTGCGGTGGCAGGCATCAGAAGTATGCTGTACGTTCTCCTCTAAGATACTGCTGGTTTAGCCTTGAGCTAGTCGTACAAAAAAAAAATCATATATAGCAAGGGGTAATATTTTATTTGACCCGTTAGTGTGGTGGGGGGTGGCGAGGCACTGGGTCAGGCGTGTGGGTGCACACTACTTCTTAAAGCTTGCTGGTTTTTTCTCCCCCTTCAGGTTTAGTTAGTCAAGTAAAAGATTCAGTTAAAGAAGTGATTTGAGCACTGGGAGTGTCAGAAAGGCTATACTAGGCCAGTCCAGACTAGTTTTGTGTCTCCACGAGCGCCTGTGAGCAAATACAGAAAATACCAGAGCACGTATAGAGTGACATTGGCCTGGGCATATTCTTCCAGTTTCAAGTGACTGGTTGTTCCTTAATTTCAGAGCTGTTGATGGATCTGTTTTTGTATCTATTTATATTTCTGGCCTTTACAGCTTCTTGTGGTAATTGGGAGCTGTAGGCCTGGGTATGTGGTCCAAATGCCAATTTTTAATCCGTTCCCTGATAATTTCACTCTGCTTTAATCCTCGTGTTTGCTAAATAATGAATAGTCATTCCATTCCTATTCACCAGTCACTTTGCTGGTGAGTTTGTATAATATCCTTTCACCACTTGTTTTCCAAGTTTCTAGTACCTTTTTGCAAAGAGGAGGAAGAAGGGTAGATTCCACTGATACGTTTCTCATTCTTCCGTGGCTTTTATGAGAAGGGATGCTCAGAGCTACTTCCAGGATTCAGGAGCAGTGCTTTCTTGTCATAGTGCATCCACTGCCTATTTAAATGTGCGTCTAGGTAGTAGGTTATTAACAGGTTAAGTATAAAAATGAGAAGTGATCTTTTGTACACGGTTTTATTTGGATGAAGTGTCTGATGATACAGCAGTTAAGATTTGATGGAGCAGTCAAAGCTTACAGCAGGTCTGTAACCATGTAAAACTATCAGCGTATGTTACAAATTTGAAGTTCAGTATATATGAAGTTCAGAATATAACTCAATGCAAAAACACTTGTCTTCATAAACTTGATTTTTTAAAGCTGGCTGTCTCTCCCCTCTCTATCATCTACAGCATTCAATACGCACCAACAATTACAGCACTTTTTTCAGTTGCTGCAGCTTGCTTGTGAGATTATTAACATTTAAAACCAGAGTGAATAGACGGCATACTAAACAGAGAAAAAGGGAGCAATGGTCAAATATTTGAATCCTTGTAAAGAAAATAAGCTGTGTTCTGAGATGAGCAATTAGGAAAAGTTACTTGCCTTAAAATGAGAATTAGAGGTAAAACAACCTAAAAATATGCCTCACCCCAACCTTGAAGCATCTAGTACTACACTTGTTAAAAACAGCCGTCCCTGCTGCAATTGGTAGTGCGTTTCTGTTATCAGACTAGTAAATTGTATCATTTTTACAGCTTCAAGAAACTCATATAATCACGTGAGAGAAGATGACAAGATCTAGATCAAGATCACCACGATGGAAACCAAGGTAAATATTTATAACTTGTGTTCTGAAATGTAGCTTTCTATAAGGATTTATAATTAGGAGTTAAAACTTGCATAAAAGAAAGAAGATTGCATCCAGAATTGCAATTTGTAAAGTGTATTTTATAAATTACAATTTGTTTTCCAAACCGAATACATTGTGTAATCTTTCTCCCAACCCACAATTTTATTATGTTGTTGTTGGGTTTTGGTTTTGGGCTGGGGTTTGTTTTTTTGGTTTCTTTTTTTTTATTTTTAATAAGCTGGAGGTGTTAAGGTTTGCTGTCTGCCAAGAACCTTGTTCAGCTTGTGTGTTTTGGGACTTGGAACTACCTTAAGCACAAAATCCAAGCACCAAACCAGTTAAGGTGATTTTTACTCAAGCACCACCTGGTGCACTTGATGTCTGTAGCTCACTCTTGTTTTGCCTGTTGGTCTACAGGGAGGGCCAGACTGACTGTTAAAAAATACTTCTTAGTTCAAATGCCTCAGGCTTTCTGAGCCATTGGGGCTGATCCGCAAATTGATCTTCAGCACAGTTAGATATGCCTTGCAGCATAAGGCGAACTGAAAACATGGGAGTCAGTGCCCTTCTTTTTGGACACTAGCCTAGTAGCGCGTGTCACCGATGTATGTCACCCGAATAACATCCGGGTTGCTTCATGCTGTTAGTTACCTGCCTCATTTTTAGGACTTGCGATGCCAAGTTGAGATGTTAAAACTAGGAGGCTGGAATACAATTTTAAGCTTTCAAGAGTTGTTAGCATGTAAGATGAAACTGCTTTATTTTGCTGGTTTGGGGTTTCTTTTCTAAACAGCCCATTAAGTTGTGATGACCAAGACCAAGGAAGTTTGTTAGATAACACAGAAAATGTGTGTGAATTTTTGCTTCTTTCTTTTTAAAAAGAGAAATCCTGTCTACTTCCATACTAGATTGATAGCTGTGACTCTGTCCTTTGAGTGAAGGGCAGGGAGGAATGCCCCAGCTCTCGTAAAGGCAAGCCTTAACCAGAACAACGTGGGGCAGCAGCAGCATGGGTGCTGTGGGAAGTTAGCCATTAGAGTTTTAGGAAGCTCTGTGGTGGTTCCGAGTTTGAACTCATTTGCAGAAACGGAGCAAATAATTATGCAAGATTGTATGTTTGCTATATGTGTACAAAGGAAGTGACTTCCTCGAATTTTTTTCAACTTAGTTTTTGCAGTGTTTTTATTAGAGTGTATCTAGAGTGTACGGTGAATAGTTGAATACAAGCTGAACTGTTATGTCTGGGATTGCTTTCTGGTTCTTGCTAGTGGTTTGTACTGATTTTATTTAAGGAGGTTTTGGCTAAAAACTCTTTGCAGTGTTTTTATTAGAGTGTATCTAGAGTGTACGGTGAATAGTTGAATACAAGCTGAACTGTTATGTCTGGGATTGCTTTCTGGTTCTTGCTAGTGGTTTGTACTGATTTTATTTAAGGAGGTTTTGGCTAAAAACTCTTAATAGGTAGGTGAAAATGCAAAGCTGAGTGATGCAATTGAATCTTTAATAGCAAAAGCTGCAATAAGTGTGGAAGTGCATATTATACATGTGTATACATGTATGTACATGTACACACAATTACACAAAAAGACCAAAACATCTTTCTTAAACTTGGTCTTTACTACTGGAAAAAGCCTACCTGTGTGACATTTTAAATGGGATATTTTATAATGTTTTCCATCAGTTTGGGGGGTTGTTTTGGCATGCAAAGAAAGCCTGAAAAGGTGGTGGGATTGGGCTTTTTTTTTTTTTTTTCCCCCTGCTTTGTTTGTTTGTTTGTTGTTTTTAATTTCTTTATATGATTTTTTCCTTCCCCTTTTTTCTCTTGGCACTGAAAAAGATAGAGAATGCTTAAGAAGTGTGAAAATGTGTCTAACAGTTGTTTTCAATGTAGTGGAAATTTCATATATATGAAATTAGTTTTAAATGAAAGAATGCAAAGAGAGAGAAATGATTGACTTACTAGTATTTTGAGTGGGTATTTTTACTATGAAGAATTCCAACAGAATGAAAGTAAGCTTGGTGCTCTGGCCAGGCAAATGACAGTTTGAATATCCTGGTTTAAATTTTTTTACCAGTTGATTAAAATCGTGTACTAAACTGTACTTCCTTAGGGAATAGATGTTCTCATTAAGGGGTTGATTCAGTTTTATGGGACTACTCAAAGTGGATTTTATTTTTGCCTTAGGTCCTTATCTCCAGCATTTAGGAGTCCAGAGCACCATAGGCAAAGGCATGCTCATATTAATTATGACTGTGAATATAAAAGCTTTCGTAAGGACCCGAAGAAACCTATGCCTTGGAGAACTGAAGATGAAAAATACGGACAAAGCAATTCCAGGTTTGCACCTCATGGAAATAACCACCAGAGAATATATGAACGTAGATCACCTTCACCAAACCTGAAAAGAATTCCCATGGAAGATACTTACAGTCATAAGCCCTACAGAACACATTCATCTGAAAGAACTGAAAGCAATAGGAGATGCCAGTTACCACCAAAATACTCGGAAATACCGTATAAAGAGCATGATCGTCCGTTTTACCAACACAAAATGGAAGACAGATACATGTTTGAGCACTACAAAGTCACTGGAAATGAAAAAGGAATGAAACCTTTTCATAGACCGTTAGGGGCTTCATGTAAACTTGAAAGGAAATGGCATGAAGATGACTTGAGGCACCAGAGGTTACATGAAGAGAAGTATGGTCAGTCACCCAGAAGAGTTTCTGATGAATTTACGGCAAGGAGCTCTTTACAGAAGAGGTATAGGAATAAAATAATTAAAACCTGGGTATTGTGGTGTAAAGCCTCAAGTGAAAGTCTGTTTTCATTATAGTTGAAGATAACCACCTTGAAACACGTTGGCCACTTTGTAGTTTAATTATGGGCGACTGGTAGTAGTGAAGTATTTGTCTTTTAAGTAAATCGTATTGATGGCTAGAGTATGAAAGGATAATATTTCCCTCTTAAGAGCCCCTGCACATCTGTACCTTGGCGTGAGGGATTATGGGTTAACTTGCCACGCATTCTGCTGTCCAACATTCTGCACATATAAGTTCTCGCTTTCTTCTCTAGTGCAAGTGTAAATTGCTTTATGTCAACACAGGTATCCTGAAGATCACGATTACAGAGCATATGGGCACACGTCTAAAAGGGCTAAAGAAATGGAGAGGTATGACGGTGGAGAAGTAGCAAGAAATTCCAAGTGGAAGCAAGAACGTTCTTTTCCACCCTACGAAGAAAAGGAGGAGCAAAGAAATCTGGGTGCCCAGCCCCACCGGTCGGCTGACAGGGAGTACTCGGAGGGTTCTGTCACAAAGATAGCCTACGAGTACAGTCACAAACGGCGCAGGCATCCGGATGGGGAAAAGCTTTTTTCAGATGATAGAGCTCAGAAGTATGTGAAGCAGGAAGACCAGAAATATGGTTCTTCTAAGGGTGCCCGGAATAGCAAAGAGTTAGATTACTTTAGCAGTGGAAGAGCGAGATGGACTGAAGAAGGGCACGTCGAAGTACCTGTTAAATATAGTTCAAAGAAGGGCTGCGATGCTTGTGTTAACTCTTCCAAAATGGATGTTGATCTGAGATCTTTTAAAAACAAACCGAAGGAAAGAGTAAGGAAAGAAGGGGAATTCAGGAAAAAAGTAGATTCCTCCGATAGCCAGCATGATTCAAGTCATACTGTTTCAGATGTGAAAATGTCAGATGTCAACTGTATGAGGGAACATCTCACGATCAAAGTGGATATGAAGAAAATGGTGACCAAGTACAGGTATTGGTTTCCCCCCGCCTCTTCTTCTTTCTTCCTGTCTCTTTAAAGTTTATGAATATTGGAGGAAAGCACGGTTTCTTTAAGAGGTAACCAGGACAAACTAAGGTGGTACCTTTTTAATTTTATTTTGTTTAAAATGTTAACTTGCCCAGACTGGAAACTTACAGCTTACCTCTCTTAAAAAAAACAACCAAACAAAAGAATCCCCTCATTCTTTTCATGGAGAAGTAGTACAAAGTGCGAAGAGCAGATATGCCTGATATAAACCTGTAGTTAAAAGCTGCTTATGATAAGTAAATGTGTTACTGGTATTTAAAAACAACAAAAAACCAAAAGCAGAAAAGCCTAATCCTGTGCTTTCTTCTGGAATATGATAGCATTTTTTTGACCAAGTCATCCCTCGTTTCTTCTAAAAACCAGATAACCTTTAAATGACACAAATCTCAGGCACACATTCAGATGTTCAAGATCTCAAGTTCAATAAAGCTATCAAAATTAGCAATCCCTATGTTATGTTATTTATTGTTGTAACAAATGAAGTGGCAATCTCTTGAGGCATAAGGACTGAAAAGCAGTGGAGTCTGCTTCTGTCCATCTTCTGTGTAATACTTGTGGTTGCCTTTAGCATTTCCAGTGCTGGCTGAATTGGAAAAAAGTGCTAATATTATGAAAATCTAGATGATGGATACATGGTAGATAGCAAGCAGCTTGGGTTGTGTAGATTTTTGCAGGCTTTTCTGGTTTGTTGCCATCCTGTTGCAGGCAAGAATGTCATATTATGGCAGTAATCCCTTTTGGAAGGGATTACCTTCCTTTCCAAAATGATCAGCTTTCATTTTAAATGTATTTTGCCTCTTGTCCCAAAGAACAACATCTATATCAATTTTTTTCCCCGTTCAATATTTCAGAAACATGTAATACAATGGAGAGTTACAAAGAGAAGTTACTGTCGACACATAATGGTCTAATATTAAAGACTGAGGAAAGGGAAGTGGAGTAATGCCCCCCCTGCCCCAGCTAGGACAAGCATTTAACTTCGTGAATTATAATTTAAGGAAAATAACTTAGTTATTGTTGGGTTTTGTTGCAAGCCCATGGGACAATTCCTGTATCTCGTAGCCTCATCATGCGTGATGGACACGGTAATTATTTGCAGACTGAAGAAACTACGACATTGATTACAGCTAATTTCATGTGTGGAAGGTTTGCTTCCGCAGGCAAAAGTGCTAAATATTTTATTTTTTTTTAAAGATGAGAACACTAATTTTGCAGGAGCTGATGATTGAGAATATTTGTACTGCCTGCTTAAGGCATATAACAAACACCTGACTTGAAATGACTCAGCTGAGAAGAATACTTTCTTTGTAAGCCTGGGAGCAGGTAGATAATTCACATCATCCAGAACTGAGATTGTTTGGATTCCCTCTTGCATGCATTTATTTCCAGTTTACTGGGGCGAATAGGTGACTTCTGGCACCTGTTAGAAGCTATTTCTGATACAATTTTTGTATAAAATTCTACTTTTGTTTGCTTCAAATACAGGATGGGCAGGGCAATAACCACTTTGCAGAATGCACAATAAAGAGAGTCTTAATCCTAAAAGCTTTCACATGGGCTGTTTGAGTCCTTGATTTATCTTTCCAAATGACAAGCGTTTTCCTTGCAACAAGAACAGCAGGATTTTTAAAGTGTTAGCTACCGTGTCAAAATAATTCTTAAGCAGCAGTGCAACCATTTGGGGTATGAACTTACTTAGAATGAGTAAAATTTGACAAAAAGATGCTAAGCATGTTCTTAAGTTCACACGCTGCCACTGGAAAGCTGTTTCACTAGGCTCAAGTGGCGATTCAGTTCCCAAAGGTTCTGTGAGATTTTTACATCTCTGAACTCTTCCTGAAAATTAGCTGGTAGCTCCTTCTAAACAAAGACATGCATATAATCTCCTTCCTGAATTATACTGCAGTAGCATGTCAGGATCTTAATTTGCCTGTTTTATTTGATAATCTAGATGAATTAAGTTCAAAATTCACAAATTTTGTATCGCGTACTTCACTGAAACTGAAAGTATTCCTGAGAGTGTAGTCATATCTCTTTGTGTTTCATTGTAGCTTTTCTTCCTTATGGCCTTACGAGTTTTTTATTTAAAAAAAGGAACAAAGTGAGATTTCAGTTTCATCACATTTCTTCCTAATATGAGCTTCTTAATTTATTGTTTTGTTCTACTTGTCTATTTGAAGTTTTCGGATACAGTGAATTCTTTTAAATTGAGTATCTGCAAATTTTTATTCTAGGACTGCCTCTAGTCATACTACAGAGAGACAGATGTCACGTGATCTGGTTGCCGTTGGCAGGAAAAACGAAAATTTTCATCCGGTGTTTGAGCACATGGAATCTGTAACACAAAATGTTGAAAACGACCCATCAAGAGAATTTACTCAGGAAATAATCACAATTATCCATCAAGTTAAAGGTGGCTGTAATATTTGGGGTATATGTATGTGTTTATGTCTTTATAGTTATTAAAAGCAAGTCTAATGAGTTGGATATGCTGTCCTTGTAAATATTAGGTGTTTGCCTTTTGGCTTCATTGGTATTTTGGCTTCGTTCCGTGTTCTTTAAGGCAAATGTAGGTTGAGGATTTAAAGTAGTTGGGTGGAGAATGATTGCAAGAAGATCTCAGTCCGTAACAGAGGCAGTATTGTGGAGTGTTAAGGTCAAAAGGATTTTGTGCTGGTACTTAAGACTAACCTGCTTGTTTAGGAACAGGAGAAGAAAAAAGGAGCTTTGCTGTAGTCACAACTTCCCAGTTATATGTAGTTTCTTTCACTTTTCAGATTAGCGTTTAGAGTGCTACATCATGTTCAGTGT
Source organism: Pandion haliaetus (assembly GCA_013401275.1). NCBI lineage: Eukaryota > Metazoa > Chordata > Aves > Accipitriformes > Pandionidae > Pandion > Pandion haliaetus. The sequence goes on from VYZV01020004.1 coordinate 142,983, forward strand.
TGAACTTTATTTATAGATCATAGTCATTTGAGTACTATTGTGAAAGAGCTGACAAATAGCTTTCTATTGAGCTTAATCTTATTTAATAAGAAGGATGTCTTAAGTCTTTCATTTGTAAGCGTTAAACTGCAAGTGGAAATAGCTTGAAATTTAATCTCAGAAGTTATCTTGGTGTCCTTAAGAGTTAATCTTTTAAAAGATACATTTTCCCACTGTGCATTTCAACTACTACAAATAAACATTCTTGTATTTAATATCTCTTCACAGCAAATTATTTTACATCTTCTGACATAACTCTACATGAACGGTTCTCAAAAATTCAGGATAAACCAATTACAAATGTGAATGAAGTTAAAACGCGTTTGGATCCAGAAATTCACAGGTAATCGATGTGCTTTTTGCCTTAAGTTGTTTGCATTAAGGTAGTTCATCTTCAGTAGACTTTACGCAATGTCAAGTGTTTTCTTACTGACTCTAAACTACCTGCCTGTAGTCTGCAAAGAATTCTGTAGTTGGTCAATAACACTTTTGCTGTTTATAGTGATGGCACTTGTTTTTATGAAGTATTTTTGTGTTCCAGGAGGATTGACATGTCTCTAGCAGAACTTCAGAACAAACGAACTGTGCCATCTGAATCTCCCCAGGTATCTTGATTACTTAACCTTTTGGGCAAACAGTAAGTTAAAAGGATATAGATGTAAACAACATTTTCCCCCCTGCTATTGGTACATCATTTGTACGTGCTTTGAAGACCATCAGTAATTCTGACTGTTTTGAAAGAAGTGCACACTCGCACCATTGTGGTGTCTGTAAATATGCGCAAGTATACTGTGTTGACTGATGAGTAAAATGCGGCTGTGTTCTCCAGAGTAGCTGGAGTGTGGTTATTCCTGCTGCCTGAACCCCTATCTGTTTTTAGATAGTGCAAGCACTAAGTAGAGGACTGATGTGTGGCTCTTGCTTTCCTTCTGGGATTAGAAAAAGCCTTAATGTCAGGCCATTCTAACATGAGGGTAGAACAAACATCCACTTAACTCCTCAGAATGCTATTTTATCCCATGCTTTCATCCAGGGACATAAGATTTTCTGTCTTCCCCTTTCAAGCTACGCTTACTGTGATTTAGTTACCATTTTTTTCCTGTAGTACAGGTATGTGGAGATTCAGCTTAATTCACGGTAGTAGAACTGCTTAAGCTTTACTGGAATTTATGTATTTTTGCCTTGGTAACTCCATGCAGAATTCCAGTGCTCTGTTCACTCTTTGGACGCTTGTAAAAAGGCAGATGGTGCAAGAAAGGCTAATTGGGACTACTTTTGTTACTCTTTTGGCCTTTGGATCCTTGGGTTGATGTGCATCCATCCTACGTGCAGATAGTTGAACTACATTAACAAAGTTATGTACTGGATGCAACTCCTGAAGGACATAATCATGTCAGTGTTTAGTTATTACTAGGTAACTTGACTTTAACCCTTCCTCTCAACTAGAACATTATGAGAGTGTTAGAAGATCCAAATGATCTACGGCATGATATAGAAAGGAGAAGAAAAGAGAGATTGAAGAATGAAGATGAGAGAGTGTTTCATGTAGATGGTGTAACTCCAAGGTAATTAGCAAGTAACAGTCTTGTTGGCCCAAGCCTGTAGTTCTCTTAACACGTTTGTTTTCTGACTCTTCGTGGTTACATTCACATTTGTTGTTATTCTTTTCCATACTTTGTCCTTGTAAGTTTGACTCAGACTGAAATTCAACTGATGTACGTTGCAAACTAGTCCGTAATGGAGTGTTACCTTGAAAGAGGTTAAGCTGCAGTGGGGAAAAAAAAATGAAAAGCAAGCTGAAACTGTAGCCCTGAATGGCACCAGAGGAAGAAATGAATTTAAAGATGCTTAACTATTTTTAAACTCCTCGATGTGCCATATAACAACATTCTCTTGGTAGTCTGTACTTTCATAAAAGCATTTTAGGATGAATACATTGTTGTGTTGCCCTGGTGGTTTTGTAATGTCATGTGGAATATCAGCAAAGAATTGGAATTTTTCTGATTCTTGGAGAATTTTATGAAGAAAAGCTAGATTTTTGGAATAGCTTTTTACTACTATGAATTCCTCCAACACGTTTGTTAAAGGTATTTGCCCCAGAGGTGTTTGCTAACCTCAGTCATCCTGTTTCACTTTTATGTTGTGAGGTTGGCTGATTAGAGAGATGACTTACTTGTGTTAGAAGAAATGTTGATTAAAGAATTGCTAGAATGTAGTGACATGTATCTACACTATAGTCATGATTTGCAGATCACTCTTAATATGCTGCTGTTTGTTCATTTTAAATGCAGTCTATAATGGCAAACAGTGGCAATGCACACATACTTGGGAAAACTGACTTGTGAAGCTGCGGAAAAAATATTTCTTGTATTTGAGATTCTTGAAACAAAAAAAAAAAAGTAAAAAATACCCAGTGTGTGTGGGGGGGATATTGGACTGTTGCATAGAGGCTTTTATGTACCTGGGGCTATGTCTTTTAGTGTACGGTTGGCCTGATTATCTGGGAAGGCTTTTTGGCCGCTTCCACAGTTACCATCTTGCTTACCTTTCGTGTACGCCGCTCAAAGCGGGAATGCTCCAGTTTCTCCAGTAAGTGTGGCTATCCCGGAGTTTGGAGTTCAGAGGGCATACACCAGAGTAATGTGGACAATGTAATGTGGGCTGAGGGCAGTAATGGTGTGAACGATGGGTAGAATTTTCCTGAGATCATGAGTTTTTCATAATTCACGTAAGAGATACTGGCAGTACCTGTGAGCTAGTCCAGTGTGCCTCTGTTTTTGCCCTAGCAATCTATCTTGCAGCTATGAAAGCTGCTTCTGTATGTTTCATGAACTATGAGTTTTGACTTCTGGTGGTTACTTTTCATAGTACGTGTTTTATTTAGAGGTTTACGAACACATCTGTATTAGCAGTGTGCTCAGTAAAAAAACCCAAGCAGGCGAAAGCCCAAAGCCCTGCTTGCAGAGGATGAAGCTGGAGCATCTAGCCACTTACGTGAGCTTCTGTCGAGGTTGGGATTTCATGAGACGGAAAGTTCTGTACGACTTCAGAGAGCGCAGTGCAGAACTGCTGATCTGCAGAAAGCATTTCAGCCAGTGGAGGGCAGCAAGGACCAGCCGCGCAGGCCTGGGGAGACCTGCTGTGCATCATGGGCGCTCCAGGAGGGCAGAGTATCTGTTCATTTGTCATTGCATAAGAGAATGCGGCTTACTATGTACTTCTGTGCAATTTGGGCTTGAGTTTTGTCGGAGGACTAGTAATTTGTCGAATCTCCTAGAAAAAACTTACTTAAAAACAGTCACTTTGCGCTTGTAAGTGATACAGGTGCTAGACTAAGGTCGTTTAAAATACAGGGGTTTGATATGCTCTGGCTTTACATTTTAATTGTTCTCTCTCTCTCTCTCTTTCTCTCTCTCACGTACACAACAGGAACCAGCAAAGCTGCAGTCTTTCAAAATTACAAAACTCTCAACTTGATGGCTTCCAAAAGCCTATGAGGTTCATTAAGCCACCCTTCCGGAAATTTATTGGGAAACCTCACCTGGTAAGCCTAAATGTAGAATTAGTAGCTTCTGCATTTGTTGTTCTTTCACTTGTAATTAATTTTTTGCTGCGCTGTCTATGCTGATGTAAATTTAACAATCTGTGATGTCTTGGCCTCTTAATTTTCAAGGGAGGCTTTATTATCTTCAGACTTCGCTCAGCGATAAAACTACTCATAATTTCACAGTTCTAGTGCAAGAGTACTTCCTCAGATACTTGTTTAAGCATAGATTAATACAAGTGAGCTAAACCCGCTTTTTTACCAGATGCTTATACAACAAAAAAAATTCTTTTGCATGCCTGTACTCCACAACAACTTTGCTCCTGTTTTTCGTAACCTCACAGCGAGTTGGCCAGGCATTTGTTGTTTCAGAAAGCTAGTTTAGTCAGTATGCTGGGTGAAATCAAAACATTTTTTTCAGCTAGTCCAGAAACATCAACTTTACATCTCTTATTAAATAGCAGGAACAGGTCAAACTAAACTTCTGAACTGAATTTTGGTTTCAAAATTACTTACTGAAATTGATTAAGGGGATTTCTGAAATAAAGTCATATTGCTTGTAGCTTTGTAAAAGAAATTTGTACCTAATACTGTATTTCTTCCTCCTAATGATGTACTACCTAAAGTACAAAATAGAAGGCCTTGTTATTGAGCAGATAACCTGAGGTAATGTTGAAAAGTTTGAGAAAAAGAATACTCTCCTGCATTCTAATTGTCAGCAGTCGGAAGGGAAGGTCCAAACCTTGTGTAGGTGGCATTGTTACTAAAACAGTGTTTCTCCTCAGTATGACAAAAGTTCTGGAAAGCTCTTATTTTAAAAACAAATTAAAATGAGGAACAAATCACAGCAATGATTAGAAATGTCTGAAATGATGTTCCTGAGGATGGAATGTTATAGAATGGAATAGCTTGTCTATGTTGATGATATTGCGTTTATCGAAGCTAGTTTGGGCACTTTTTCTTTCTTAGACTATCTTTCTGTGATGTACTTTAATACTGAAATGGGCAAGACAGTTATATTAGGTTCAGTAGAAATAAATTTGTCTCTTTTTGGAAAATTCCTTTTAAAAAAATGTAGTCTTATTTCCGAGTGCTTGTGCTTGTTTAACTCGGGGAACTGGTGAGACCAGAAAAGCTTTATTAATGTGCGCAGTATAATTCTGAAAGCTCTTCGTTTTTTCTGGTGGGTGCAAAATACGGAGGAGACTAACACAGGTTGTCATTCTTTATACATTGTAATTAATGCCCTATGGACAGGGTTCCAAAAGACCATGAAACTGTTCTGACGTCCCTCAAAAATAGCTTTCACGTAGTCAGTTTCTGACCATCACTGAAATGTTGCTGCCTTGCAGATGTATCAGCGTGTCTTTTGGTGTAAAGCAGCACAAGCTTTTAACGGTAAAAAAGATTACTTACTGAAGACTAAGATTGAAGTCCCCAAAACCAAGCGGTCATTGCTCATTAAGTGATTGTATTGGGTCTGGCTGAGCTGGAGTTAATTCGCCCCACAGCAGCCCTCACAGTGCTGTGCTCTGCAGTGGTAGCTAGAAAGGTGTTGACAACACACCAGTGTTTTGGCCACTGCTGAGCAGTGCTGGCACGGCAGCAAGGCTCTCTCCAACATCCCCCCCATCACCAGTAAGCTGGGGTGGGCAAAAGCTGGGGAGGGGACACACCTGGGACAGCCAACCCAACCTGACCACAGGGGTATTCCAGACCTTATGATGTCCGTCAGCAATAAAAGCTAAGGCAGAGGGGGGCGTTCATTATTATGACATTTGTCTTCTGGAGTGACCACTACACCTACTGAAGCCCTGCTTCCTGGGCAGTGGCTGGACATTGCCTGCTGATGGGAAGTAGAGAATAAATCTTTTGTTTTCCTTTGCTTCTGCTCACGGCCTTTGCTTTATTAAACTGCCTTTATCTTGACAGATGAGGGGTTTTTTTTCCCCATCTTATTTTCTCCCCCCACATCCTGCTGAGGAGGGGAGCGACAGAGTGGCTTGGTGGGCACCTGGTGTCCAGCCAAGGTCAACCCACCATGGTAATATAGTAATTGTAAATAAAAAGGGGGTTAGTTTGAAATAGAAACTGAGTTATTGTTAGATGTGCTGAAGATTCAGGAAGATTGCATTTTGATATCTAATAGCGAACTGCAAACAGGCACTGCAGTGAGGAGTAATCCATTCAGAACAACAGTAGCTGTGAAAGCATGGGTATTACAAACGCAGGGCATCCTAAAGAAGGAACGACTCTTCATGCAGTCAGCCATGCAGAAGCTGGTTTGCAGACAAGTGGGAAGATAAAATAGTTTAGTTTGCCATCCACATTTGTCAATAAAAATAGAATTAATCAGTGCTCACCAACTGGCCTGGAGGGCTTACAGGCATTTTGCAAATGTGTCCGCAATACATTAATTGCCACTTCTTAATTGCATCTCCTCTTCTGGTTTTGTGTTTCTGTTCTTGCCTTTTGGTTCTTTTCTGCTCCCCTTGTCTGTCTTCCTGTTTATCTGGTATGTCTAATGGTCAGTATGTAAAGTAAAGCAGAAGGAGGATAACCTTTCCTTTGGCAGAGCAGATCGCTAATACAGCTCACTTGTATCTGAGGCAGTACAAATAATTCAGCTGAATAAGCTAGCTCCAGTAGTGTGGCGCTTTCTGTGACATGTAGATGTGTCGTGTGGGAACGTATGGTGCTCAAAATGGCTTTCCTTGAAGGATTTCTTCAGGACTGGGTGCAATTGGAGAAGAGCCTATCCTGGTGGGCAATAGCTCAGGCTCGAGCTCCAGACGTGTAAGCTGCTAGCACTGCTTTAGCATTTGCTGGGGGAGCTGAGTGGAGTGGCATCCAAGCAGCCAACTGTAATTTCAGCCACACATATTATTCTGTGTTGAGTAGGCTTTGTGTAATAAATTCAGAGGTGCGTGACTGTATCCACTACTACTTTGTTTGGAAATGTATTATTAGTAGAGTTGAAAGCAGCCTTAGGAAAACAAAAAGGAATGAAGGTGAAGGCTACTTGTAGCTGCTTTCTGCAAGAGGACAAATGTTTGGAATTTTCCATTCAGAGTCCCGTATCAGAACAGCGAGGTTCAGGTGAGAACGCTGCCGAGCACCTTGGAAAGTGTAAGAACCACAACTAAAAGGCAGTATTCGGAGAACAGTGCCTTGGGTTTCAGAGACTTGATGGGTCACCAAAACATTGGTGCTGGGACGACCACACCTTTTTCAATAGGAAACATCCTAAAATGAAGGATGTATTACTGGGGCCCAGCAGTACGTGGGAAAACTGAAGAAGAGTTTGAAACGTAAGCAAGAGCTAAGAATAGTTGTTGAATAAAAGTGGATTTTGTGGTTTTGCTCAGTTCTGCAGATACTCGGGTAGATACTGGTTCAGCTGTCTCCACAGTCCAAGCAGAGCTCCTCTAGTTCTTGTGGGAAGCTGTTTTATACTGCAGAAGAGATGTAGTAATAGCACATTGTATTACAAAATTGTGAAGGTGTGGGAAAACACCTGAAAAAGTTTGCAACAGGCATCTCTTACCACTTTTTACATGTGGAACTCTCCTCAGCAATTTTAAAAGCAAACCCTGGGAAATCCAAAAGAAAAACTCTAAGCTTCAACACTCCCCTCAGGTTTCTTTGCTCTTGTTCACAGGTAAATATTGAGAGAAAAGTACATCAGAGAGCGGGGTTTCAAATGACAAGCATAACAGTGCCAACACTCAGAAAATATGGCAAAAATAGTTTTAAAAGGAGTATTTGACAAGAAAATCACTGCAGCATCTTAAGTTGTAACACAGGATTTAAAGAATGTAATCTGTTGGATAAATATTTGCGCATTTTTGTCTTTGCTAGTAAAACTTCGTTGTGGTTTTTATCACTGCTTGAAGAGCTGTGTGTATCAGCATTGGTGAAAGATGGATGCTGGAAAACTGGAAGCCTGATCAGTAGAGCATATCTGATGCAAGGATGTTGCCTATTGTGAATATAGATCATGTACTGGTCATATTAAAATGTCCTTACAGTAAACTATCAAAATGTGATACTAACACCACTTTTGCTCTCTTATTAAATGGATGATATTAGTCATTTGGGTTAAAATTAAACATGGAAATGGTATTGACTTTGGCCTACTTCTGATATCCCATGATTAATCAATATGAACTGTTCGGTGCGAGGTATGAGCACCTCTCACAGCCGGCCAGCGAAGGGCAGTTGTTTCTTGTGTTAATACTCAGTAATTCGGGTTGAACTTAAACTTGAACTTGTGCCTTGAAGGTGCAAATGTCTGTCTAGCCTTGATTGTAGGAAATGTCCATCTAGCCTGGTACCCTGTTGACTAAAAGAGGATAGCTAAATAGTAAAGGATCAGAACAAGTGTCTATCTGTACTTCCCTCTTTCCCCCCCCATTTAAAACCTCTGGTTTAGGAAATTCTTGAAGAGTAGGTTGCTGTATCTTTGCATCAAGTAGTTCTAATGTTTCTGTTTCCATGAATGTACTCGAATTTGAAGGAGGTGGGGATGGGGAGCAGTGTATCCACAGTTAGTTAAGATAAGCTTTATTTTAATTCCCAGAGGTTTATTTTTAACTATAACAGGAAATTTTCTTGAATGTTTTTTCTCATCTTGCTGAATTCTCAGCTTTAAGGAGGAGTGTACTTCAACAGGGAGCTTCCTGATTTAATTATGTGTTGTATGGAGAAAGTTAATTTGATTTCATGGAGTATCTTTGTATTCTTAGAACAAGATGGGAGCTGGGAAGTTCCTGACGTGCTTTTTCCTCTGTGTATTTAATTTTCCATACCTTTTTCCTGGGAAAGCCATTTTGACTACTTTGATCTCACTTCATAAAGTCTTTCTTCCTCTCTTTTTGTTCTCTGCTGAATCGCCTCTTGTCAAAGCATCTTAAGATGCTAAATAGTTGACTTGTGGGCAATAATATATTCTCAAGAAAAAAAAAAAGCTAGCTTNTGTTTCTGCCACTGGAAAGGTTTGGTACTTTGTTAGAGAACAGAAATTCTGTAAACAGCAAAGCATGCATTTGCATTTATTAGTAGATGTTAGTATATATGAAACGTTTCATGAGAGTTCTCTTTTTAGGCTCTTTTTAAAATATATTTGAAGGCGTTAAAATTTAAAAAAAAAAAAAAAATTCAACAGCATTGGACCACTTTTGTGATTCAAGAATGGACCATAAAGAAATTTAATTTGATTGCTAAGAGTTCGTTAGCAAGTCCATTCTGTCTGCGATAGGCGACTTTAATGTATGTAATGCTTCTGTAAATATTTATAATCGTATGCAATGATGGAAGGGAATGGTATTTTAGCTGTGTGCATCCTTGAGAGGGAGCTGTCATGGGGAAAGTTGCAAAAGGGCCAAAATACACAGGTAGGACCCTGGCTGGAGGAGTGCTCTATTTTAGGCAACCATGGCTGTTTGCAGCTGTCTGGGTGTTGACACACAACAGTTTCAATACCACTTGTCTGTGCAACTTGCTTTTGAAATCATGTGTGTTTCTGTGGCAGGCAAGTAATCTTCAAAATGCTCTCCTGTAATACAGAGTTAGAAGTAGAATCTTCTAAAGACTAATGTAACGTGCTACACATTCGTTGTCTGGCTGCTGCGGTGGTGTGTATAGTAACAGTGCATGTGTCTGCTCTAAAATATGCTAAGTTATGATGACCGTATGCTAACCAGTGATGTCCAGAGTACTAATCTTGTTGCCCTTATTCCTAACTCAAGGGATGACTGCTATAGCAGCCTGTCTGCTACGCTTGCCGCATTCAAATTGAAGCATCTGTTCTGGGGGGCAGGGGTAAGAGAACTTTAATGGGCTTGTTACCTCCTTGGATCTCTCCAAGAGGATGATATTCCAGTAGGAAGGTCTGTATCGCCTTTGGCTTCTGCGGGCTCTGCCGTCACTTCAGCCAGCCTGGGCTCCAGGCCCTATGCTCCTGTTACTCTGGTTCCTTCAGTGTCGTTGCGTCAAATGCTACAAGAGTGAAAGAGTTGCAGTATTTGTTAGTATAACCTGGAAACTTCGTATGTGTTCTTGAATAATTTAGTAACATTAAGCTAATAACTCTGTTTTCCTACTAGAATTCTTACTATCCTTCAAAACCAAGTGATACTTACCCTCAGAGACGCATTAGAGGACACCTTGAAAATGCAGGACCCGTGAGAAGACACTTTAAGGTACAGATCAGCTTTTATCAGATGTATGTTACGTAAAATGGTGATTCGATCCTGTTGAGTGCAGTAACAGGAGACACAGTTTTGAAGGTATTAAATGCCATGAAAAATAGCGTCATCATAGCCTCATTGTTCCCATTGAAATAATGGGAGGCATCGCTTTTAGTAGGTAAGGGGGCTGGCAGTGGGTTGTGTCCGTGCAGTTGGAATAAATAAGTTAACTGCAAAGTTAAGAATGAGAATTGCAGAAACTAGACAATGACTAGACAGTTCATCTATCCAAAAACCAAGCTGGTCAGCTTTCTTTCCTTCACCTCATGCGTGCAGAAGGCTGAACTGTTTCCCAAGACTGGGGGACATGAATTGTATTGCTTTCAAAATTGTATTACTGTTATTTTATTAGCTCTTTTGTATAGGGATTTCTGGGGAAGTAATCTCTTGTGTATACCCTGCATACTGCTATCTCTGGGTTTTAAAAAAAAAAAAATAATTGTGAAGCTTTTTCTCAGGCCCTCAAGATGGTAAAGGGGCAGGCAACTGCTTCTTCCAGGATGGTGCAGTGGCTTTCTAATGCCTTTTGATTGTAAAATGTATCAGGGGTTCAGCAGAAAAACAAAAACCACTTTCTTCCTTTTCTACTGACAGTGGCACGTTATGCATGGATCCAGTTAGAGCTCTTTCTATCAGAAAAGTATTAATCAAACCTAGAACAACTTACTCATTTTCTACCTTAAAATTACCCCTACTTATTTAACAGGTGTGTTCTCAAGAGTACAATAACACACAGAGTAGGTAGTCACCTTTCCTGTTTTGTAGATAGTGAAATTGAAGTAAAGTTTTGATGGTTAAGTTAAGTAGCTGGCATTTTGGATGGAATTTTGAAAGGGGGGGCAGTCTAGGTGTGGGGTTTTGTTGTTGTTGTTTGTTTGTTTGTTTATTTTCTCCCCCCTCAGATTAAATGTAAGAGAACTGTTGGATAAAAAGGCTTTCAGGCTCTCCCATTTAGGTGTGCTTTGCCAGTCAGTCTTAGTCAGATAGCTAAGCTAACGCTAGCAAAAAGTGCTAACTTTATTCCGCTGGAAAAACAAAACAAAACAAAAAAGTAATTTTCCAAGCTGAAGTTAACAAGTTTAAAGTGTCAGCCTGATAAAACTATTTTAACATGTGAGGACATCGTAGCCCTTGATCAGTATCACCTCCGTATTGTCAGCCTATAGGGGCTGGAGGGATCTTTAGCACTGACTGCTGTATCATTGAGGCAGTGTTGGTAGTTGATGTAATATAAAGAAAATGGAAGGCTGCTTTCATTTACGTCAGCCTACAGTTCTGCTGGACATTATGCATGTCCATTCACATGTATATATGAATATTGCCTGAATATTGCTGTATCCAATGATCTGTCCCATGGTACTTTAATATTTGTAGGGAAAACAGCATATGCACTCATACTGCAGTTTGCATATATGTATAGCACATTTGTCATTGCCATGGAAACAGCAGTGCTGATTTGACTTAATTTCATCAACCTTTTTTTTTTTCTTCTGTAATTTCCTCCTGTGTAACACAGAGGGTTTTTCCTTCCCATGCTGTTGCTGAAACCTACTTAGGAAGGTGATGTGACTATCTTCTACACTCAGGAGACTTCCTTGGCTGATTATTCGGAAAACAAAAAAACCAAAAAACCAAAACCAAACCCACCAACAAACCACACACACACACAATCCCATTTCCCCACCATCACAACCCCCAATCAACTCCCCCCCCCAAAAAAAAAAAACCAAACCCAAACCACCCTTCCAAACCCTGCCGCATTTCTTCTTGGTGTATATATAATGGGGGCATTTTAACTTAATAAGCAAAAAAGGGGGGGGTTACTTAGAGTATTTTAAAAGATATATGGTCTTGCAGTATGTTAAAGTTTTTGGAAGAAAAATAAGATATTTTAGAACAGCAGTTTTGTAAAGGATCTGGAGAAATCTTGTAAAGCTTAAAAGGTTTTTTTTGTAATGACGCTTTGCAATGAATCATTAAGCCAACCGTTAAGCGGGTACATGCCCGGAAATCGTTAGAACTAAACTTTGTTCACTGTTCACGACAGTTCAGCGTATTAATCAGCAGCTAAGCACCGCACAGCTGCCTGCCCCCTCTCCCCTCAGCTCCCCTCCTCCCCCAGCAGCATGGGAGAGAGACTACGGAGAGCAAAAGTGAGAAAACTCACGGGCTGAGATGAAGACAGTTTAAGACGTGAAGGAAAGAGGAAGAAAAAAGTGATGCAGAGGCAGTCCCTCACCACCTCCCACCAGCTGACTGATGCCCAGCCGCTCCCCAGGCAATGGCTACCTGCGCCAAAGCCCCTTCCCCTCGGTTCCTGTCGCTGAGCAGGAGGTGATGTGGCACGGAAGGTCCCTTTGCTCAGCTGGGGTCACCTGTCCCGGCTGTGTCCCCTCCCAGCTTCTTGTCCCCTACCCCGGCCTACGTGCCGAGGGACGGAATGGGGAGCGAGAAAAGAGAAAGCCTTGGCGCTGTGCAGGTGCTGCTCGGCACTGGGCGAGGGGGGGTACAGCTGCTGCTTCAGTCACACACATCCAAAACGCAGCACCGTGCGGGCTGCTGGGAAGAAAATGAACTCCATCCCGGCCAGACCCACTGCAGTGGCATATATTTGCTCATACAGACTTCTTTTGGAGCTTGAGGCCATTGGTTCATAGGCATTGTCATTAGCACTATTTATAAAATAGTCTTAATGTAAAACTAGACGTCGCTTTAGCAGTTTTTTTTTCTTACTTTAGACCAGAAGTTAATGACGTCTGCCACACAGCTTAATTACATCATTTTGCTCTGTGTGTGACTGCAGTGCCTATGTACCAAATGTATATACAATCGGTTAACTTTGTCTACAGCTGATTCTGTTCTACATTAATAATACTGCTATTCCCCCCCTTCCGTGCTTATGTAGATCCTTGAGTTGAAACTTTTAAGCTGTGTGTAATCTCATTTTCAGTCTCTTGTACCTCCCCCCCCNTTACTCGGTCTGCTCCTTTGCTTGTTGTCACACAAATGCAGCGGCAGACCGCCAAGGCCTCCTCTCTAGCTGCCTATGTCACCGGGGAGAACCACAGCAGCTGTGGGGGAAAAGGGAACTTTTAATTTTAACTGTGTTCAGGGACATAATCCAGCATTAAAAATGCCCTTCAGTTTTCCCTATGGTAGGCATGTAAAGAATTTACTTGCACTTAGTTGTATTGTGCCTGGACTCTGATACTTTTCAGGAAAGGGGTTAGCGTTCAGTACCCTTCTGCAAGTGTCCTCTGCCTACAGGCGCCATGGGGTAACCGTCGGGGACTGATGGGGCTAGTTTCCCCGTCGTCTCCTACGTAGTAGGTGGATGAAATGATTCGGGAAATAACAAAACCTCGGCATTTGCATAAAGGAACCTCTCTTCCATACAGTCCTTTCTTACTGTTCACCAGCCACACAGTGAAAAACACAGTGGAAAAACTGGTACCAAACTTACTGCAACCTCAGAGCATGTGATTTTTTCCTGAAGTGATCCTTACCCTGTCACAAGGAGACTGATTTCACCAAAGTGGTTGAGTCATGCTCAAGAAGGTCTATTTCTGTGATGTGTTCCGTGCTCTCCTACTCTTTAAAGGTGTTTGTAAAAGACAAGAATTTTATGTGGTCAGGTCAGGATGTTTCTTCTTTTTAGCTGGGAAGCCATTGTTTAAATTTAAAGGGTGAATATATACAGGAACGCTTTCTGTCAGGACCGTGTTGGAAAACTTAAAATGGCAGTACTGGAAAACTGAGAAATTATGATAAAGGGGTTTTTTCTTACTCTAAAGATTTTTACTGCCTATTTTGTTGGAGGTCTGAGTGCTTAGGAATGAAAACCTGTTTATAACTTGAACTGCTGTGGTCAGTGTTGATCTTGCTGTAGTTTTTCTGGGTATTTATAATGCCATCCACCTGTAAGCCTTTTGTTCTCCCTGTGGCCTCTGCTCCCGGTCCCAAACTGAGTTAGTTTACAGTATTCCAGTCTGGAGGTAACAAAGGCATCGAGCAATGAACGTGTGTTCAGACTGTAAGATCTTAAAACTAGAGGAAAAATATATATATAGTGACTTCTGTTTAGTACGACTCTTTTCAGACTCGCCATGTGTGCCCACTGCAGACCTGACATAACTGAATTTGTCAGCAACAGTGAGGTGTTGTCTTAAGCTGTTTTGTTGATGCTGGTTTACTTTCATGAAAGTTTGAAAAAAAATGTTAAAATGTTGTATAATACACTTACTTTTTTCTATGAGGAAGTTAATTTCAGATGTTTTAAACAGTAAGTACAGTACCGCAGTTCTTTGAGCCTTGTGGTAGCTCATGGTCTGAGGAATATTAAATGGGAAATAAAGGAAGAGGCTCCGCACTTGCAAATGCATGCTTCAGCTGTTCAGCACTGTAAGCTTTACATGTGTATAACTGTAAATATAAACTGTTGAGTTTTGGTGCCCTCATTTTGCACGTTTTTGTTTTTTTGTTTTCCCTCCCTTCCCCAACCCTTACAGAGCAACTTTGCAGATGGCCGATTGCAATCCCATTATAAATCAGGCTTAGTACAGAAGGGTTTATATATTCAGGCTAAGTACCAGCGGTTACGTTCTGTTGGTGTAAGGGGATTTACCACTAATAAATTCAGAGATGGATTTTTGAGGAAAGAAAAGGTAAGTTGGCTTAACTTACTTTTCATGAAGCCATTTGTAAAATACTCCTATTTATAGGATCCATTCCAATTTTTAAATCCCCATGGAATAACTTGGATGGGATTCTCTGGAATATTGGCTCTTGGTACTTTACAGGCAAAGCTCATTCTTTACGCGTGTTTCTTCCATGGAAACTTGCTGAAACTTGCTGTGGGTAATTCCAGATCAGAGGCAGCCTCTGAGGTTCTGCGGTTGCCTGTGTTTCAGTATTCTCTCCTTGAGCCCAGGTGATCTCTCTTTCTATTAATAGGAAGAGAAAGTGGCCCTTTGTAAAAAACACTGTATTCTCTTAGGCTACAGTTTTACATCAATGTGAAAGGTATTAATTTTTTTCTTTTACCAAGCCTGTGTGTTTCTCCTCATTGTTATCTTACCTTAAATTACTCATGTGCTTTAAAGTACAAGCTGGAGTGCAGTTCTGACTAAAGCATCCTGCACTATATAATGTCTGTGTAAGGTGGTTTGATAAGCTCAAGCTGAAATAATTAGGCACATCTGGTTTATGATACATTTTGGTTTGCAGTGCCTGTGGGACAACAATAATCTTGAACTGCAGAAGAACTTCTGAACCATGTGAAACGTTACAGCTTTTGTGAGGATCAGTACTTAAAACATTCTAAATCCTTTATGAGAATTGATCAAGTATGATCAAAGTAATAGGAGGTTACTTGTGACATCGGAGAATTGCCTTAGATGACCTGCACAGCCCCTTGCAGTTCTTTGTTCCTATGAAAACTCTTGTTTGTTTTGTAATTCTGGGTCCACCTAGCCACAAGGAAATACACTTGCATAAGCATTTGTAGTTGGATTAGAGTTCAGTTCTTAGAGCGCAGAAGCATAGGTTCTTAGAGCTGTTTTCAGAAAAACTCAAGTCCACAGCCCAGTGGTGAGAAAAAGCAAAACATAAAAAGCCCCACCAAAACCCAAAACAACTCCCCCCCCCCGCAAAAAACCCAAGAAAGAACACCAAACACTTCAGACAAGGTAGACAGGTCACTTGTTACAGAAGTGTACTGGTGAATGCCTTTTACATTTCAGTGGGTTCTGGGAAGTACAATCTCCGAAGGCTAAATCGAAGCAGAATTAGTGGCAGATAGATGGAGAAGGATTTTTTTCCCAAAATTATAACCTGGTAACACAGGCACAGGAGTGCCACAATTTTGTTGTAGTGAGCTTTTCCCCAATAATTGTCAATGCTCTTCTATAATTGGATATTAAGGTTCTTGTCTGGAACCTATAAAGCATGCTTAACACAATCTGGCTGCTGGAGATAATGATTTGAATTAGAGAAGCATAATAAGATCTGAATATTGATTTCTAGGCCTGATGAAGGACTTGAGTATCTTTGAGTTAAAGTAAAATCCTGAAGAATGACACGGCCATTTTCTTAACAGCGTACTGATTGCTGGTTGGCTAATTCTTAAAAAACAAAACCGTTCCTGAGATTCTAGCATTTGCCATATTTTGCCTATTGTAATAATTAAACTTGTCCTTCAGATTGTTAAACTGGTCTGAACATCTTTATTTTACCCTTTTGAAATAATTATGCATATGTATCCTTTAAGGTGCTGCCTTTACAGTTGTGCTGTTTCAACCCGTAATTGAAAGAATCCTGTATGTCACATACTATAACAATACAGTACTTACGAAAGTTAGGAGGCTTTTTTCCACTGTTACAACTTGACAGTAATGATTTTTTTTTTTTTCCTCTCTGTAGGGAAATTTAAATATTGCAACAGAAACCTGAACTGAGCTGTGATCCTGAAATTGAAACAGATAACACAGCAAAGGGAGCATCTGTTCTTTTTTTTGACAACTTTGTCAAGACTTAAAATAGGATAAAGGAACTAACCCTGTAACTTGATTAAAAATAACTTTATTTTTCAGTAGTGGAATGCTACAGAACTTTTTTACAGTTTTAATACTTGCTTTTAAAGTACAGTATTCAATTGAAACATTGTAGTATGTACCTGTAGTTCCTTTTGCATACCAGTCTCAAGTAAAGAAGTCATCGAAGGGAGTCCTATTTATTGAATATTTTTTCCTCTAAGCATGATGTTACAGATGGAACTTGAGTTGTCATACCCAGAGGTTTATATGTTGAAAGTTTATTGCTTATGTAATAAAAAAAAAAAGGAGAGAAAAAAAAAAAGTGCCTGAATTGTTTGGTAATAGCACATTAGCTCAGGATTTTCCAAGTAATGACCTTTTAGGTTGTGCAATAGATTTTACACCTCTGTTCGGTCATTTCCGTAAAACAGTATTTTGTATTACTTTAGTTTAATAATATACTTGAGTTTCTGATGTGTATATACATTTGTAAATTGTTAGAACGTTTGGACAACTTGCAGTCTTTGATTAAAATGAATGGTAAGAGGCAGGTATGTAATGTACTGTAGCAGTAGCTAATAACTGCACTGAAAGCATGCTTGGGTTTGTTAGAGGATTAGTTGCTCTGTATTCAAAATTATTCCGTCTCATTATATTTTTTTGGTGTATGACACTCTTGACCAAGCCACATGCTCTCTAATTTGTTTCGTCGTAAATGACTTGGTGATTTCCTGGATTCTGAAATTGGGGCCTGAAGTATTTAATTACAAGAAAAACAAAAAACGTAAGTTTTTATAAGCATGTCTTCTACAAAGCTGTTCAAAATTGAAACTGCTGTAAATGCAGATAGCTTGTAATTTTGTTCAAAATCCCAGTAATTCTCTGAAGATTACTGTACTGCAATATTGTTACGCTGTGTGCAAAACCCAAATGGCCAGACATGTTTTGTAAGCAGCTATAAACAATATTGTGCTTATTTCCTGTTTATAGCCTTTGCCTTAATATATGATAGGGTTGTGTGTATGTATTGCAGACTTGTTCAGACTTTTTATTGCTGATAAATTAAAGATGCATAGCAAGTAGTTTACAGAGATGTTCTTATTTAAGAAAAAAGTTGTTCACCATATCCACCATATACGCAGGCTAATGTATTTCCATCATTTCCAAGACAGTGTTAGCCATACAGAATGCAGGCTAGTCTCTGTTGTGGATGGTAGATCAGAATTCTAATACTGGGTAGAGGTATGTTCAGAGAAAAGGAATTTTTTTTTTGNTTTTTGTAATGTTTTTTCCACACTGTCCTCAGTAGAGAGGCTATATGAAAGTGTAGGTATGGCTCAGAACAGCTGAAATAGTGTCACTTACAATCCTCAGTTCATGGGGTGTACTGCTTAGTGTTCACAGGGAATAAGCAGGCAGGAAGCGTGCCACGTGCATTGATGTTACGGTCATTCAACAATAACACCAGATGGTTTGTTTCTAAACCCCAAGTTTTCAGTTTAAATAACAATCATTAATGATTCAGCTAGTTTTTCAGTAACTTTGACGCGCATATGCGAAATGGGAAGCTAAAGTAAGGGAACTCCCTGGTCAAATAGAGGCAGGCACCTTTCTGCAGAGAAGAAAATACTGATTTACTGATGCTGTCAGTGATGAATCTGGCAAAATCATCCTGTGTAGACTTACTGGGACATGAAAAAAAGGAATTGAAACAACAGGTTAAATGAGTCAACCCAAACCAAATGTGGAGTAGCTGCAGTTGAACAGCCTGCTGGCAGGGGAGTGCTGCACGTACCCTGCAGATGAGGGCAGGCTTACCCTCAAGCTGGCAAGCTATTCACACTGCTCCTGAATGTGCTAAAGCACTGTAAAACGCGTAAGAAGTGAAACCGTATACGATCTAGGACAAACTACTGAAGCTATATTGTCTTATTCAACAGGATACTACTGTTTCTGTAAGCTTCCTGCAGTGTTCTGATTTAAGCCTGGAAGAGAACTTGTTGTTGAGCAAATGGGAAAAGTGGATGCGCGAAGAAACTTCTGACATGGCAGTTTTGCTAACGCTGTTTGGAAGTAATGCTGAAGTAGTCAGACTTCAGTCAGTTAATGCTGCTTTAACCAGGTTTAAAAGTGTGACTGGCTCCTCTGATTTTGTGCTTTCTTATTTTACCTGTGCATGACTAGGTGTATCTAATTTGTTTTGTACTTTAACAGTTCGGCTTTGTGTTTCATGTCTACAACTGTGAGCAACATATTACAAACAAGGGGGTTTGGGGCATGTTTACTGACTTTGATTTCCTCCCCACCATCCCTTGCCCACCCTTGGTCCCAAGGTGAATGTCGTATGATGAAATGTAGTCACTGTTTCGGTTGCTTTAGCTTTTATTTAAGGTGATACTATTTGCTCAAATCACACTCTTTACTGATAACTTTACTTCACTAATTTGGGATTCTGTCATGATAAAACCTCCTATATTTTATAAAATTCATGAAGAAGTTGAATTCTGTGACTGGCTTAGGTGCTAGAGGCATCTACTCTGTCGTGTTTTCTGGTGCGAGACATCGCTATGTAGATTTATCTTTGTGAATTAGACTTGTGTCTATATACTCATACAAAATCGGCTTGCTTACTCTTTTAGCATGGAAGAGTTCTGTTGTACTGGAATGTGTCTGGTTGAGAGCAACGTGTTGGAAGTTACTGATCGCGTTGTGAAGGCACAAGAAAAAGTGTTAAGTAGAAGAAAGGTCAAATTACTTGAATAACTTGGTGCCTTTCTGTATTGTGACTGCGTTGTAGAAAACACCTGTACAAAGACTCAAGTAATATCCTGATTATTGCATTGTTTCTAATGGGAGCATGGACTGGTAACAGTTGGTAAAATAACCACTCACTTTAAATACGTGTGTAAGCCTCAGCCTCAGAAGGAAACGGTGTCTCTTGTATTAGTAAAGTCTGTCACTGCATTTGCATTGGAAGGGCAAGCTAAAAACGTGATTGTCTAAGAGCTTTCTAGCTTCCTGTTTTATACTTTGAAAATATACACATGAATTGCCTTTCTTTTGGTTAACTTGAAATGGCGGTTAAATGCTCCTGACATATTCTCAATTGTACACATGTGAAATTATTTTTTTAACTGCTATCCACAATGCAATGGGTTTAATATGACTAGAGTCTTCCTTATAAGTGTCTGAAATAATGAAGATGTTATGTTAGCATTTATATTGCTGATCCATTTAATCTCTACACAGACTGATTAGAAACATCATTTTAAACTTTGTGATGATTAAGGTTAACAAAATTCTGGGGCTAGCAAGAAGCAACACATTGCAAGGCTTCTACAAGCCTGCCTTAACTCTGATAATTACTTACCCGTTTCAAATCATCTTACCTGATGGATTTAGATGGTCTCGAGACCCAGACATAACTGCCTCGGCTCGGGTAACTGATAGCAGAGGAGGGGAGTAAATTCAGCTGATCGCCAATTGTGTTAATAATGGTTTACCTGCTGCCTTCTCTCCCAGGGCCCCAGGGTGAAATGCTGAATTTTCTTCGTATGAACTTAAGTTGCTTTAAAAACAAAACAAAACCCAAGATTATCATTTTGTGGCATTAGAAAAAGCAGGGTTCTCAAAACTTGCTTGTGATGCATCGGAAGGACGTATTCTGCCATGTCTTGGAAATGGATAGTGAGAGTTGCTTGGAGAAGATGATTAAAGATTATAGCAAAGAGAGACTTGATTTCTCAGTATTCACCTTAGAAGACTGTAAATAGAGGGAGTTCAACTTCCTTGCTTTCTGAAGGGATCTTTTCCCATGCTGTGTAGAAACATTCCTCTTGCCTTTCTTTTAAGCATCTGAACAGCAATCTACAAAGTTCTCTACGGGAGAGCTCTCTAAAAGAAAGACTTCAGACT
>VYZV01020005.1:0-15148 GCA_013401275.1 Pandion haliaetus
TTCTTTGCTGATTCACAAATAAGAAAAGATCTTATATGGGGTAGATCTTATTATCCCAATAACTAGATCATTTATCTTTTTAATGAATCCAATTAAACTGAAGAATTCAAAACTTACTGCCTAACACTTGTATTTTAGATGGACTAAAAATGGTAGACTTCCAACAGAAACGTGGTGGTTAAGGTGTTGGTGTTCCCAGCTGTTCACTTTGCTCTTCTGTCAAAAATTATTGCTGCACAGCAAAATTTGTGAAATAGAATATGTTCCCATACTTTAGCTGTTACAATTCAACATGTGTCATTGTTGCCTTTTAATTACTGGTAAAAGTAGCTTTGTCCTAGGAGAGTAAGGAAGGCGTGCTCTCTTTTGCCAGCTTTGTGAGGGAGTGGGAACTAGTGCAGGAGCAACGGCAAACTCTTGGAGGCAGTAATGTCTTACCTGACTGCAAATGGTTGCTTGGTGGAAAAATAAACCCCTAATTTTCAAAAAAGGCAAATATTCAACATTATTTAATGCTCTTTAAAATCTGACTTTGTTTTCAGTGCCTTGTATATTTAGTATCCTTATTTAATTTTTGCCAGTGGATTATGTTTTAATGCAGTTGGTCTTTTCTTTGCTTGTCTCTCTTCCTAAATAAGCATCCGTAATAAATTTTAAAAATAGTTAAGCCATACTGGAAAAACATTTTTAGCATACAGTTGTCTGAGCAAGTTACATTGTGGTGAATACTGAGTGATTGTTATATTTGATACAAAGCACAAGAGGCTAATAGTGATGTCTTCTCTTTGTTCATGGCCTAAAAATAAGTAAATAAATTGTCTTTTTAAAGCTGTGAGTTAAAGCAAAAGGATAAATGACTCTATATTAACGGTAGATTGATGTTTTCTATTTATAGCATATAAAAAACAACAAGGACACAAACAAGTATGAAGGCTGGCCAGAAGTTGTGGAGATGGAAGGCTGTATCCCTCAGAAGCAAGACTAAATGAAAACAAAAGGAAAGGAGAAAGAATATGGAATAAAATGCACTTTCTGCTATTATTAGGGAGAGGGCTATGAAGGAGACTGTACTGTAAATAATATTTTTAAAGCATGCAACCATCTTGTCGGTGTGTGCATGAGCACTGACATTTTGAATATTGGAATTATTTATTGCTAACACACATAGAAATTCTTTTTGTAAATATGTCCGAAATAAAAGAAACATCAAATCATTTCTATGCAGGTTTCTTAAAAGCACAGTATTTAGTTTGCCTGTGATGAATAATGTCGTATAGATAAACTGGCTAATAAATTGCATATGTGGATAATAAACAGATCCTGACAAATGTTGTATTGTCCTCTTAACAGCGTAATGTTACCGTGAGTATGTAACCTTTGTGGAATATTGTAGATTTTAGTGATAAGTTAATAAAGAGCTTTTAATTTTTTTTTATCCTCTGCCTTTTTAATGGCAGCATCACTTTTTATTAAAGCTGTTTGGTTATTCTAATACCAAGTGCTCCAGAAATTTCTTTTGTAGTCCCCCATCAAAACTGAGTAATCGGCAAAAGAAGAATACATGATAGTTTAACACAGATATGCCACAAGAAGCACAATAGAAATTATTTTTATTAGGGGAAGAACAAAAGTAAATACATAAATAGCGTGCGTGGTATATAAAAGCAGCCTGGAAGGATTTGTACTTAACTTGAAAGTAATGTTTACTTTGTGGAAGAGACTTGGCGTGTTAAGCAGCAGTACTGTCGCGAACTTGTTCGTTTTTTATTGCAATTCTTGTACTGCTGCCTAATCATTGATTCTACCTATGGCTGTTTAGCTATGGTGGCTAGTCACATAGTAAATGTGCGTAATGGAATAGCTTCCTCTTTTAGTTCTAACCTCAGGAACAAATTTCGCATCACAAAGTGTTTCAGCTTACACAGTTGTGCACGTTTACCAGCTGTGTTACATCTAATGTGAACTGAGGCAATTTGTTCTTTCGGTGAGATGTTAGAGAAAGCATTGTATCTTGGGTTATGTGTTGTGAGACACGCTTAACGGACAGTGTTTCCTTTATCCTTTTTTTTAATGGAAAAAAATGGACCAAGTTGAAGTGGCCTTATTCTTTAGCTTGTATCAGAGCTGTGAGAAAACATTGTGTTATTTGGAAACTTGTTTCTTTTAAGTAGGGCCAGCTTCAACTTTTGCTGAAACTAAGTTAGTATGGTATAACTGATGGTGTCTGTATTCAGAAAATAGGAGCTGACACAGAATTGGGTGTAATCTCTTGGAGCTTTATGTCATGAGTTCTGGTATAATCTTCAAAAACTTCTAGCTAGTACCATGGGGCAAAAGCCACAAAGGATTTTTCAGGAAGCCACAGTGGGAGTTGAAGACAGTGGCACTGAAAGTACTATTATGGTTGATGTCTTCCAAGACAAATTTAATTCTGTGCGCTAAAAGTTTCAAGCAATATTGGGAATTACCTTGTGAGTCAAATAAATAACCTGTGATACCAGAGTAAGACTGGATTCTGAGTTGTTCTGTACGTTTAACTAGCCTGTTAAATAATGTGGTTTTCCCTCAAGTTTAATGTTAGAACAGCAATAAATTCACCTTATACAGTGGAAACTGCTTTTGTTAAATCTCTCAAGTTTTCTCGTGTAGGGACATGTCAAAACCATGTATATTTTTTTCATGAAAGTAAACCTCCCTGTTTCTATCAATTGGAAAATAAGTTCTGTTTCCTAACGCTAGGCAATTGTGGAAAACTAATTGTGTAAGTCCTGCAGTTTTCACAGAAATACCGTTTTGTTGGTGTATATGCCATTATTGGTTATGCTGTTATCCAGAACAATATCAAAAAAATTTTGAAGTTACTTGGCAGGGTCTTAAGAGAGAAAAACATTTATTGGCATTAATAGTTTCCCTGGACAACTCTTGTCTTCATTCTTTTGGTTTTGAATGCCAATGAATATTTCATCTTTCATCAAATTAAAAAGTTCAGATTTCCTCTGCAAAGTTAAATGGAGAGGAAATAAAACTAAAGGCAGACCTTTTTTAGCCCTTGTATCTTTTGAATTTGTGCCTTTTTTTTTTTTTAAGCAATCCAAATTAAGTAAATATATTATGACTCTCTTAACCCCTTATAAGTTGCACCTGCCACAAACCTTTTAAACAATGGATTTTAAAGCAGTGCAATGGTAGGATTATTTTTGTAACTTAAATTAATTCTTGTGATTTTGATAGAAATCTTCCTTATTCTCTAACCCATGTCCTCACAGCTGTATCGTATCACAATAAGACTCTCTTCAAGTATACAAAACTTGTACTGGATTGGTCATGTGAATGGGATGTCCTTGCTCTTGTCCGTCATTGTGGTCTGTTGACTTGCCACAAGATCTAGTCATGCCCTCTCTTCTGCCTTGAGTGGGCTAGTTACAGTATCCCCCTGTTGAGGCAAACTTTCTGATGCTTACTCTTAAGAAGCGAGATTTTCTGATAATCTCTCTGCATGTCGCTTGAGTTTTCAAGCACAAAGATTGCTTTTCTGGCCTCCGTGGTCTCTCCTACAGCTGGTGATAGGAAGCAGTCAGTGGCAAAAATGAAGGCATTTTGTACAGGTAGCTTCACACGAAGGTGGCTGTGTGTGACAAAGCTCCAGGATGCATATTTTCCTAAACAAGATGATGGGAACATTTGCCGCATCTTTCAGACTTTTGAGAACAGAGCAGTGAGGGAAGGAAAGATTGTGGGGGATGTCTACCTCAAAGTGCAGCTGTGAGAAGAGGGGGGAGAGGACAGGAGAAGGTTGTAACTTTATTTTCACCAAGGAGCACCCAGCTGGGATTCAAGCCATCTGAGGATGACTTCATTGTAAACCACAGCTGTCAGTTGCTGTACTAGTGTTATTTTATATGGATAACAGCAGTCTTAAGAAAGAAGCTGAAGGGGGTCTCTGCCTTGACATGCCCTCTGCAGCTTACTTAGTGTCTTTCATGATCAATTTTTTTTTTTTTCTTTTCCTCTGGAAACAGCAGAGCCTTTTACAGCTTTAGTTTCCCCAGTGCTAGTTTGGAAAAAGCTTCTTTTTGCTCAGCCTGTTTTGCTTTCCAGGTGTCTTACTGTGGCACGTAGTTCCCTCGAATGTTGACGTGACTACTAAATACTTGGTGTGTATGTAATGTCTCCTAAACTGTTTGGATTTTCTTCAGTCTGCATGTTTCTCAAGAATAAGTGTATAAATAAAATAGAGGCCAGGTGGATAACTTCAGGAGGGGAAATAAAGTAATAATGCTGCCATATAAGTGTTGACCAATTTGCCTGAGTACGGGTGCAAAGGGCTGTAGTCCCTCCCTAAACTGACTTGGGTCATGGCTAAGGTGGATGCCAAGCAAGGGACTTCTTATTGATTATATCCTCTTCAGTTTTACGTCTGTAAAGCCGGGCTAAGGCCATACCGTAGCTTTAATACAAGGAGCCTGGCTAAGAAAATTGAAAAAGAAACCTGGAAGGCTGGATGGGAACTTTGAGGCCAAAGCAGAAAGGTGCAAGAACAGCTCTCGGCCTGTTCAGTGACACCACGAGGTGTCAGTGGCTCCTGATGCTGTACTAGGGCGACGAGGGACCATGCTTCTCACCCAACGTGAGAGCAACGTGCCAAAAGGGCACAAACACCTGGGCTCGGCCACCTCCTGCCGCTGCCTCCCTGGAGGGGAAAAAATGAAGAATGGCAAGAGAGAACGTGCTCTGTCTGAGATGTTTCATTACATTTCCGATTATCTTAATATTAGCTTAAACCCACTTTTAGTTCCTCCTTGCTGCTCCTGTAGTCAGTCCTTTCAGCCTTTACAAACAAGAGCTAATGCATCCTTCGTAGACTCAAGTTAAAACATGTTCCTCAGATGTCTCTTCATATGCTTAACTACCCATCTAGATAGGTTGTCTCATGCACCATTTCTTTACCAGTTAAAAACTGATGACTGTTGTCTTAGTTGTCTTTCACGTTCTTCCTGGCCCTATCTTTTCCTTTCTACAACATGCAGCCCAGTTCCTTTAATCTTGCATTTATCCTTTTTAAATCGCTATAATCTGTAAATCTGTAATTACCCGTTCCCTCAAAAAAAAAAAAAAAGGTCTGTTCCTTTCTTAGGGTGTTGTCCATAGCAGGATATAGCTACAACCTCATTGACATGAAAAAAGGCACTCCCAGCTGAGGAGGAATCATGTCTCTTCTTTGAGCTTGATGGATGGTGGTGGAAGGGAGTACTGTCTTCTGTGGAACGCAGTCTGCAAATGTTTTTTCCTACCAAATGCTGCAGCAATCCTCTCTTGACTATCTTCCTCGGCCTTGAATATTTCAGCATTGTCTTTATCAGTACAGCCTCATGTTCCCAGATCTTGGCAGCTGAGTCATCCCTCCCACTGGAAAACTTGGTGGATAATGTCTTGATATATGGCTTTTATATCTTAGCCCTCATAGGTGCCTCGAAAACATCTAACACAATGTAGTTAACTACACCCTGTGTTAAGTTTTGTAGCGTATTAGTAAACAAAATTAACATCATCTGTTTATTATACTTTGAAGTACATAGAAATGAAAACTTTCAGGGCTTTAGAATATATGTGAAGAGAGGTAGGGATCAGTACAGAGCATTGTGATAGTCCAGCTATGCTGTCTGCTGTGCAAAATGCACAGAAATGACTCCATCCTCTGTGGGAAACTTCTGATCCCTGGAGGCAGCCCGAAGCAGCTGTTAATTCTGTTCCTCTTGCTGATCTTGCACTACAATGCAAGAGGTTTAGAGTGGTTTCTTAGCATTGCAATTATGGGACAATCAGCAAATGGAAAAAAAACCCCCACTGAGCCCAAGTAATATTTCAAGGTTATTTAAGTGGTCAAAATTGTATTATCCCAAATATGGTCTCAGCAGAGAGTACAATACTATTTTGTCTTGCCTTAGTGCTGTTTAGTCCTGAGTGACCAAAAGCAAGGAAGGCTTTTTAAAGAGGTTACTTGCAGTTGCACTGCCATGAAATCATTGATCAATGGAAAATGTGCCTGCCCTGAAGCATCAATCCTTCTTACTGTACATGGCTTGCTTGTTTTCCTGAGAGGACTCCTATGTTAGCACATTGTGAGGATCATAAAATTTCTACAGGAGGTAGTTGTAGCATTGGATAATCCCAGAAGTTCGGTTCTACCTAAATCTCTTGCACAGAAATCACTAAAATGGGTTTATTTCACTGGCTACTTTGCATGCAGAACTTCTGTCAGATAATCTCCATTTGTGCTGTGGGGTTTTTGGTTTTGTTGGTTTGTTTTACATTAAAAACCTGGAGTTTTCAATGCACACGAAGCGTGAAACCATAGTTGGACAATATTCTGATGTTGACAGCACAGTCAGCTCAAGGATTACTACTGCTGGTCACCTCTGAGCCAAATCTATTGTTTGTGGAGTGTTTCTGTGAACCAGGTTGTTAAACCAATTGATGAGCTGGGGTCAGGGCAGGGGGTAGGGAGCCTCAGCACCTACTCAGCCAACCTGGTGAGCAAACCCAGCCTGCCATGAAACTACAGCCTAAAGCTCCAAAATCAGCAAGTATACAACTTAGCTTGCTAAGTTTCAGGTAACTTCTGGTTTTGCTCCCATTGGCATAATCAGCAATGCCTAGGCGGAATTGTTTTTTAAAAACCCAAATAGTGCATCTTAAACTGGAATTGAATAGTATCTTGCTGTTGTGTTCCTCTGCTTAATGATACATAGATCCTCTAAAGACTAAGTATGTTTAACATCAAAATATTATTTAGCGCATACTGAGACACAATAGAGTGTCAAATTAATTTCTTAGATTATGGGGCAGATTGGTCCATGCAAAAGAATGGGACATTGTTTCAGTTGTCAGCTGGTTTTGTGCTACTGACAGGAGGCACAATGTACTTTTCAGCACAGAAGATAAATCATCATCCACATAAATAATACTGCAGTCTGTTTTGAACCCCTAGTATAGTGTCAGGCTTTTTCTCCAGAAAACAGAAATGCTCATGAAATGTGTTTCACTCTGCTCCACAATCAAATACACATTTTCAGGGCTTATGTGAAAATGATTATAGAAGTTTTACCCAATCAGAAGTTTCAGCATTTTAATTAAGGCATCCTGATACACACAAAACTTGATATTAAAAAAAACCCCAAGAACCAACACAAAAAAAAAACCCCAAGGAAAATGTGCAGCTCATTTAAAATTACACTGTATAGTCATAAACATAGCGAGGCTGAGAGGAAAATCAAATGGCCAAACCCTGAGATAGGCTCTGATCTTTTGGCCTGTGACAAGCTGCACTCGCGCTTGCAGGCTGAGGTTCAGCAGAAGGTTTCACAAGGTATGTGGCACTACCCCGTAATGTATCTCTCTATCTTTCTCCAGTTCAAGTAGTGCATCTAAACTCGACATGTGTGTCTGCCTTCACTCTCCTAGACGCTTGTTACACCTCTTTGCTGTGCAAACGAAGTGATAGCTCCCCTCCACCGAAAGCCATCCATTTAGTCAGCCCTGGCATCCGAATTCCAGCCTCGGCCAGAGGGATCACTAGTCAGTGTTATCTGCTAGCTGTGAAATGGATTGCAGTCTCATGTTCCTATCTGCCACCATACTTCCAGCCCTACAGAGCTGACACAGTGGCCAGAGAGGATTAATTCCCATTTCATTCTCTGCTGAGTAAACCATTAGTTATTTAACAGAACTACCTTTGGAATACACAGTTGTCGCTTCAGTGTAACGGCAGACTCTGGGACAGGCATGGGTATTTTAGTACTAATTATCTGCAGCATTAATGTGGGGTTCACAGGCACCTTTCCCCTTCAGGATGAATTTGTCACTTGTTGGGGGGGGAAGCATATTTGACTTCCAGAAATACAAACCACAGGAGGCCATGTTTAGGAAATGCAGTTTTAGCCGAGTGATTATTTTAGTCCTTGCCTGTCCTTGAGAAACTGTACTGGGCTCTGCAGCAGGACTTGCCCAGCAGTCACAACTCAGATAGTTACTGTACTAACTGATAGTTACAGCCCAAACTGGCAAACCACAGTTTACAAACTACGTGGGCTGAGAAACAAATGCAGTGATCAGGTAGCCAAAGCATTAGGTTGCTGATCAGGTGACCTGACAATTCTTTTTTTTTTTTTTTTTTTAAATGAAGTCTCCCACTGCTTTTGCAAGTGGCTTTGAGCAAGTCATTTCTCCCCAGTTTCCCATCTATAGTCCAAATACTACTACTACCTTCCTTAGTGATGCTCATTAGATGTATGGGTGTGACGCTCTGTTTGTCATTTAGGTACTGTTAGCTAGTGTCTGCCTGTGCTGAATGACAGTAAAAATTATGAACGTGCATAAAATCCTAAAAATTGCTATTGCAAATCCTTATGTGAAATGAAAAATGAAGTCACAGTACTGCATTCACCATTACTATTGCTACTGGATCTGGGGACTGCAGATCACCTGGCAGGACAGATGGGATACAGTCAGGAGAGGATTCACAATTAGCATTTTTGGCAGGTTAGCTGGAACAGATAATAACATTTATTCCAGTCTGATACTTCCTGATATTCTACTCCGTGTGATACCTACTGTAAGTTAGAGGGCTTAGACAAACAGTGCCTCATTTGGCATGAAGTCTGCCACAGTGGGATGATCCTTTTACATGTTATTAATAGATTTTAGCCAGCAGAGTTGGTATGGGTTCAGCACTTTCATGACCTAGCCATGACAGTTTGAAGCTATGATGAACTGCCCTAAAGTCAAGTTTGCTCTCTTGTGAAACCTCATCCTTTGATGAAATCAAGCATCTCGGCTCGGTCAGAAACCTCAGCCCAAGTGGATGTCCTTTTAACATCATTTCCTCTGAATGACCAATGCTAATTGCTGCTATTTACGTTACACATGCATTTCACATACTTGTCATTCACTGAAAACTGCTGCCCATCCCAGAGACCATCTCCATTTACTACACATCCTTTGACAAGGGATCTCCAACAGGCAGGGACAAGACGGCATTCTTCAGCTGCCGATGCACGCACAGGCTGGCAGGTCGACAGACTGACCAGCAGTATTCCTGCAGTAACTCCTCTGAGTACGTCAGCACTTCAGTCAACAACACAACTTTGCTCTTAAAATATGCAGCCAGTGCACGTGCATTTCTGTTTTCAAAATAGCATATATCATTTTCACTTTCAGAAGAGGTTACAATGATCCTTTCTTCAAAAAGTAAACTTGTGACATTTTTCATAGGTTTGCTACTTTTCACAAACTGCTGCTCCATGCATAAAAGGGCAGTGTGAGGGAACAGGACTGAGACGAGACCTTTTCCCCCACTCAAACTATGAATTTCTTTCCAATTTTTTTTCTAATCTCGCTTGCTCTGATAAGCAGACACATAGCAACTTTCAAACAGAAAGGATGTATTATTGCGAAGTTATACAAGAGTATTTTAACACTGTTTTCAAAGTCAACAACCTTGATCCTCCAGTCCTAGCACTGGGAGAATAACCCCCCCCACTATTAAACTGAGTGAATGAAATTCATCCCCGTGCCATATGCCCACAAAAGTAGCTGAACCACATAAGTTGTATGTAGGCTCCTCTTTGAAAGGAGAGGGGGTCCTACAGATGGTTCTCCCTGTCGCTCTCACCCAAGGAGAGCTTTTCCAGAGTGTAGAAAGAGTAAAGGCAGTTTTCTGGAATAAATACTGCAATGGTTGCCAGCTAATTTCTTTAGCCCTGATCCTACTACAAAACAATGTTCACATCCTGATCCCATCCCTAATTGCTTTTAAAGATGCTGCCCATCCAGAACTAGTTTTACGGATGTAACTTAGATAAGTTACGATGGAGCTTAACTTAAACAGCAATTTCACCTGTGGTAGGTAAAGAGAGGGGCTCATGCTCCAGTCTTCCCAATGCACTCAGCTTTGCTTCTGCTTCTCCCCCCCCCAAGCGCCCAATGTTAATGCAGCAGAAGAGTGAGCAGCAGCCCCTCAGCCCGCATGCACTTGCTCTCACCAGTGCTCTGCCCTCGGTGCAGAAAGGGTAGTGCCACCTCCCACAAAATAGCTCTCTTCAGCTTCTCAGAGGCCCGATGAGTCCTGCTGCTGCCAGTGAAGCTTCAAACCCCTGTTACCTTGTTTGCTCAGCCACTGTAGCTTTCATAAACCATGTGTGTTGCCACTTCTCTTCGTTGTCTTTTGTCATTCTTTGAAAAAATAAACTCCCTCCCAAAAAAACAGGAAAAAAATCTTTTATTAACAACATTTAAGAACAAAAAGGTATTTTTTGGGAACTAGATGTCTTCTCAAAAATAATGCAGCATGAAATACTGGCTAGCCAAGCAGGCAAGAGACACCCTGACTGCACTGGCTGCATCATGACTGCCCCACGTCTCCATGCAATGCTGATGTGAGTGCCCTTCCCCTTCAAACCCACAGAAGCAGCCTACTGAGATTTTTCTCCTGGGCAAATCCCTGAAGCTAACCTTAGGCCCAGGAGTCCAGGACCATTTTCTCCCCTGCCAGAAGTTAAGGCATATCAAGAAGCACACTGGTGATTTCCCTTACTTTACAGCTCAGGCATGGAAGAACCTTTAGGTCCGGTAAAAGCTAAGGTAGTTTTGAGACACAAATCGGAGCTGCTTCAAGAGAAGATCTTGGTCTCCACACTGAACTCCCAGAGGCTGGTTCCTGCTGGAGCCCCATACAACAAAACAGTGGTGACCTCAACACTGAAGTCGGTGGAGGTACTGCTAAGAGCAGTCTCACGGAGGGCACTGAGGCACTTACCTCTGCCAGCAGCTTGACATATAGCAGATTCAGAAAGAGCGACATGTGGTCTCTAAAACACCTTCATATCAACAGTGACCAGTAGCACGTCCCATCTGTGCTGCCAATAGGTGCTGTGGCATGGCTTATGGAGCCTATGGGTTTACTTTCATTGCTGGAAGACGGGAACAACCTGGGGCTCACAAGTCTCTCTTCAGGGTCTTCCATCAGGATGTGTCCTCCCCATCCAAGTTTTCACAGGGAGGGTGTTGAATCCTCCTGTGGCAGTGACTGGCATGCTGAGCAGCCTTTTCATAGACAGCAGACTTTGTGGCCTCAGGGTAATTATCTGGCTAGGTCAATGGAGACAGACTGGCCAAATGTGGAGGGAAGGTCCAAAAAGAACCAGCGGATAAAGGACTTCCTTGCTTGCTGAACTGATGTTCCTAAGATACTCCACATAAGGCAGTGAAGTACCACAACACAGATTTTGTTTGCTTCTTCCTGACCTACGCATCCTATAAAGAGTCACAGGGAATCTGGTCACCATCTTTCATGGGAAAATAACTGACAGCTAGGAAATTAATTCCTCAAAGTAACTCTGAAAGCCTCAACCAAACTGTCTAAGATGATTTCTTTCTAAAAACTGACTGTTGGTGTGGAACAAGTTAAGGGATTGTGAACCTTTTCAAGTCCCCTTGATGTCAGTGGGAGTTCTGCTCTTACTGCTGGAGCCAGGATTTCACAATTTGTAAAATGGATTTAAAAGAATTTTAAGAGTATACAGAATATTAATTAACTGATCATTTAGAAAACCATAGTAAGTGTTTCTCATCAGTCTGTATTAACTGCAATAATTATAACCACCCTGATGGTAAAAAAAAGAAGATTTATCTAATTCTCTGACTACTTTCCCCCTGCACATGCAAATAAAAATCTATTAAAGGCTACTACAATAGTACCAAATATCTAACCAACAGATGTCAAAGGCTGTAATCTTATCACATTAGTTTTGGAAACCTTTTACATAACTTGCATAATTTAAATATTTACAAAATATAAACTTTCTTGTCTTATCAAAAATAGGTCTTTGCACATTTAAACAACAGAAATCCTTTCACATGATGCTTTTTAAGCCAGGCATTAAATCATTGCATAAAAAACCCCCAACCTTTCACAGATGTAAAATAAAATTGAGCCAACATATGGAGGGGGAGAAAATGTTGTCAATAACAGTTTAAATATTTTAGTGGTGTAAACCAATCCATAAATGACATTGTGCACTGAACTTACTTAGGATGCAACTTAATGAAAAGTTCTAGCTGCTGCTTCTGTAAGAGAAAGCAATGTTTTAAAAAATCTTTCACTTTATGGCAGATTTCTTTGGGCTGAATCTCGTGAAATTCAGAATAATTGTGAAAATGATGGTGAACCACCAGCAAGATGGTTGAACATGGCAGGTTATTGCATACACTCCAACAGTGGGGTGATGACCGGCTGACTCGCAAATTGTGTGTTCAGATACTGAGGAAATGTCTGTGAAGGATTTTATTTCCTTCAAATACCAAACTGTATTTCTGTCCCTCCTCAGACCTGTCCTATGTGTGTTTGAAAGACAACCTATAAAAAAAAATCCCGAGGTTGCTATTTGGTACACCATTCACATCCATCAAGCTGTCCTCCAGCCCCTCTACTCTGGACACAGCTTGCTCCAGGCCAATGGACCTTCCTCTTCCACCCAGGCAGCACCCAGCTCTCTGCAGTCACACATGTTTCTCAGTACCAGATGCCTTTCTGCATATTATGCAGAAGACAGCTTTCTGAATGGTTGCAAAGAAAATGCTTCATGGTCAACAGCAGAACTTTTCCCTTATCTTTGGTTTTTTTTCTAGAGCCTGCAGAAACGAACCATCTAGTGGATCCGTCTAGTCCATTCAGTCTCTGGCTAACGAGATCTTGAGTTTTTTCCACTGTACCTACTGACCACATGGATCTTCAGGGCGTTGTGGCTATTAAAGACTGGGAAAGTTTTGTGTCTGTCCCCGCTCATACAGTTACATGTTCAAATGTGTCCTCAGGAGTCATTTTTTGCTGTTTTAGCTGTCCCTTCGTGCAGTCTGGTCTTCATTTGGTTGCTCTTTCATACGCCAAATGCTTGGACTACCCGTTGTCTGGCAATACCCCTTCCTGAGGCTGATCCCCCTGCAATCCCACACAAAAAGAGTAATTGCTGCCTGTGCAGCAGCTGTGTATACCAAACAGTGCAGGATGGTTGGCTGGTGTTTTCTGTACTTAATCTTATTTGCAGGTGTGTACGTCGGTCATGGTCTCGCACCTCCGGCAGCGCACGTAGCAGCACCAGACAAACTTGCATTCACACCTTTCCACGTGCCTGACAACGTGGGTATTGTACCCGCGCCCACAGCAGAGGAGGTTGCAGCCATCGGGTCCGTCCGAGGTGCGGTTACATTCCCTTCCCTGAGTCCCAGGGATCCCCAGTTTTTGGTCTTCGACACAGTAATTGGGCGATTTGTTCACATACAGCAGGTCTTCTTTCCTGATTGGTATTTTTCGCTGGCTTTTTTCTTTTCTGCGTAGCTTTTTTTTCAGTCTGTCTGATATTTGTATGCTGTTTTCATACTTATCCTTTAGAAACCGGCCAATCTTTTCAAAGGAGGACATTGTTTTCCAACAAGTTTTCACAGCACAGGACCCAGAAACACCGTGACAACGGCAATCCACTGACATCAACTTTGCTACAGCCTGAAAGCAAAGGGAGAATGACATTTGGACGTGGTCTTTCATTCATTAGGAATACTGCCTGACATCGCTAACCCAGAGGTCTCTAAGTATTTAATATTACATCTGTCATCAGTGCCATTTCAGTGATGGGGAAGCCAGAGTGCAGGAGGATACGTTAGGATCCGGACCCTCTCTATGAGAAGCCTGATCTTCAGAATGGCTCTGCATTTGCACTTTGCAAGGAGATAACAGAGCAATAGTGAATCACAATAACGAAAGCTTGTATTTCTGGCTGGCTTTTCATTCTGGAGGATCCTAAATACCTGAAATGACATGTCTTGTGTCTCTCCTTCCACCTCTGGAATGCCAACAGCCCTCGCAGGGAATAGCAGGAGGGGAAGCAAGGATAGGGTAGGTAACAGCACCATTCCTACAATGGAATACATTTACTGGGCCGGTCTATGCCACCTTTTAAGGGTGCCTTGCGGCTACCATCAAGATCACTAAACATTCACAACACAGTCTATAACTAAGGCCATGGGAATGGCTTGAGGTCGCACAACAGTGTCTGTGCGACCAGTGTGGCTCAGCACCTGAAGCAGCGCAGTGTGCAGCCCGGAGGCACCTCGGAGCAGGTCTGTGCTGGAAAAGCAGAAGGATGCCCGCGTCTCTGAGCTCCACGGAAAGTCTATCAAAGGAGCCACTATAGCTCAGCAGAGGTATCTTCAACTCAGGTATTCTGGAGTAAACCTCAGGTGCTTCTCACTTACAGTATCAAGCCCTGTTCTTGTAATTTAGGCATACTAGTACCATCATGGGTTTCTAGCGTTTCCAGTTGCATAATGGCTCTATCTAACACAATTTGATAGTTGCATTCATATTACATTTATAACTTTTGATGTTTTAGCAAAATTTCCACAGTTATTACCAATATTAAAATACCCTTAGATGGGCTACTTTTCCACTCCCATGCAGAAGCAAGCACTGGGCTGAACAATAACTGTCTGACCAAGAATGAGAATCTGCAGCCTGCATTAAGCTTTTGCAACACACATGAATTTTGGCTCAGTTTATAGGAGACTAAGCCTCAAAGAACTGGAATCTGTAAACAAGCAGTAACTTTCTTTATCTGGGACTACAACTCAAATAGTCAGCAGACAATCAATATAATACTTCCTTCTGGAATATCTAATAGTCATAGTATAAAATTATACAATTAGACTTGTGACATATCTCACATTAGAGTTTGGAAAAGTGTGCAGAAAAATCATCGCATGCACAGATACAGTAAAAGGACAAGGTATCACACTCTTTGTTTTGTTTTGTTTTACCTTTCCATTAATGTAATTTCTGGAGCCATCCTGTAGACTCATATGAGCCATTGGTTAATGGCGTGGAAAGCCCATATTACCATCTTGCATTTTACTAATCTTTCCCCCATATTTAATTTCCACAATCAAGGCAATTGGGAAATGTAACAGAAAGTGTAAATTTTAAATTAACTTATAGTAAGTTTCTCTTGAAACTTCTCATGCAGCAAGGCCAACACAGATTCAAATTATTCCTCTGTGGAAGAACCACTATTTCCCACACAATGGGAAAGACAACCCCCCC
>VYZV01020005.1:24314-71934 GCA_013401275.1 Pandion haliaetus
AGGGGTGCTGGCGGGGGGGGGCCACAAAGCGGGGCTGCAGGCGGAGGAACCTGCAGATTTCATCCACCGAAAGAAGAGAAGGCGCAAAATACTGGTGTTCATAAATCGTAACGTTCCCTAGGCTTTTCGTTCAAATTTCCTAATGCTTTAGCAGTATTGAGTGACTGGCCCCAGAGTCAGCATCAGTATTCGTTAGGACAGACACCGTTTGTCCGCTCCGGTTAACTTCAGTGAGACACTCTTATCAACCACTACCTTAATAATTGTTAGTTACTCATTTTACGCATTAAAAGCCAATGAGTCAGCTAGCACCTGATGGAGAGCTGGTGTTGGCACTCTGGACTTTCAAGTCCTTCTTGATCACAAGACATTGCTGCTTCCTTCTGTGTAAGTGAAACACCTGCACTAAAAATAATCTGGATAAAATGGCAGCTCTGTAAAGACTTTGATTTGACACAGTTGAAAATTAGCAAAATAGCTCCTGTTGACTGACAACAGCTCCAAGTGAAGAGCGCAATAAATCATCTCAAGTGACAGATGTACATTTTTAAGAGTACAACATGTTGAGAAATAATCACATAAATGTGGTGTTCCCCCTGTCTTTTTCCCCCTGGATGTGCTGAGATATTTTAAGAGCATAGGCTGTGGTACATTTAGATCTATAAAATTATGTCTCCTTCCTACTTTGCGCTCATTTGCCTGCTCTTAAATGGTCTCCAAAGCATCGCCAGACCTGGGCAGATGCCATATGACCCCAAGAGCTTTTTAAATCTTCCGATACAGCTCGTTTTGGCTGTTCTGAATTTTAGTCTGGAGAACATCTGCTTGTGGTTGCAGAGGAACTTTGTCCAGAGTGAGGGAAATGGATGGAGGATGACATCGGAACACAGGGAACCAGCCATGAAACAGGCCTGAACCAGCCGAAACTGTGTGGGCTGTGTCAGAGAATTATCTAATTATTCCAGGACACATGGTTCATTTTATCCTCCTTGCTGCTTCCTGGCTCCACCTACTGAAGTGAATTCAAAGCCCTGGTCTAGCAGCCGTGTATTTCGTATGTGCTTCTTGATCTGCTATATGCATTTATCATCCACTCTGAAATTATTTTTTCCTGCCAGTTCTTTTAGCAGGGTTCTTCTCTGTGGTTAGTCTAGGTTTTGTTTTTGTTTTGTTTTAAATCAGTATGGAGCTTTTGGTCCTAAATTCTTATGTGTGATGATTTTTTTTTTCCTAGAAGCTGCAGAACCTTATATGCTAATAACAATGTAAGATTTAAATTAGAAAAATATTGATTTCAAAAATTCCAAACCTATTTGTAGCCTGTTGTATCTATGACACCATAAATAAATTACCTCTCTGTTGGGTTCCCATATGCTGGGATCTGATTTTGTCTACATTTTTTTTGCTACAATAACCGTTAAGTAGTTAGGAAACCCCTTTGATCATGTGTACTTGTGTAAAGCAAAGCAGTTGCAATTTGGAGGGCTGATGGTAAAAAAAGCAAAAAAAAAAAAAATTGTAAGGGGCTTCTTGAGATCATCCAGTTCAATCTCTAGCAATGACTGGGAGGAAACATTTTTTTTTCCATGACCATCTGATTTAAAGAAGTTTGGATTACTATGTATTTGTGTCCTAATCCTCCATCTGCCTCCCTTCCCATCTGTTTCCCTTACAACCACTCCCCCATTACCCACAGCCCCTGCACCTCCTCTCTGGCTCTTGCAGCCTGGTTCCCCACCAGATCCCCCAGCCTCTGCTCTTCTCCTGCCTCTCAGCTTCCTGCCTGCCATTTACACCATCTCCCTCTTTCCTCCCTCCAGCAACACTCTCCTCTCTGGGCAAAAGCAGCACATACAGGGGTATTTCTATTAGTCTGGAACTATGTGTCTGCATACAGGTCGGTTGGGTGCTACGAGGGGAAGGGCAAACAAATTACTTTGCAAGTTATGTGCTTTGCAAATCTGCAAAGGGACACGATTTGGAAATACCTTGCTGATCTACCAAAATTTGTTGAAATTTGCCAAATGTTTCTGAAGGCTGTAATTCTAATTCACTGGTGCTTCAGAGCTCTCTATGCTGGAAGACCATTCCACTCCGTGACAGAGAGCAACATGAGTGTGATGCAGAGACAATGAAGCAGAATCCAAGCCAAGGTCAAGTGCCAAGCATCAGTGATCAAAATTTACTATAAATCAGGGAAGATAAATTAGACTTACTGCTTATCTTACTTTCTCTGGCTATCTGTGGCTATTCATACAAAAGTTCGCCCATTTTTCTATTTTAAAAAGAAGACAATAAACTGTTCTTAAAAGAAAAGAAGGAAATGTGTCTGAGCTGAGTGTCATTTCCTGACCTGACATTTACTAATTTACTGTTTAATGATGACTAATATGATCTTGACGGAGTCAGTTACAGATATATATTTTTTTGAATCACTGTTAGATAAAGAAAAATACTCTGTTGTGCAGAATCTGTGTGACTAAGCAGATCACTTGACAGATAATATGCTTCAGAGATATAGACCAATTGTCTCTTCAAAAAGTTAGTGGCTAATGCTCTCACTATAATCAAGGTCTGCCATCTTATTTACTAGATGCAAGTACATACAAAATTAACTTCTTCTAGACAAGTCACCACTTTTGAAAGCTTCATTCAAATTATTTTCCTTCTCCTGGAACTTCTGATGCCCAGAAGAGACATGGCTACAACACAGCAGACTGCATTATCCCACCTATACATATGGGCCCTACTGGCCGACGAGGGCATTATCGCCTTATCTCAAAAACCTGAGCCGAGATAAACCTGCCATCCAAACAGAAAAATGTCCTGCATTCTTTAAATCAGGTTATCCCTCCAGCTATAAAATGTATCACTTTTGGTGACCAAGCACAAATTCTACACTTCTGAGGCAACAAAAGTGCTTTCAATCCACTTCAGTGCTTGGCTGCACGACGGCACCCATCAGCCCTGGGAACTGTGGGCGTGCTGAGTCTTTGCACTGAAGAAACTGGAACCGTGTCAGCATTAGGTGTTGTCATCAAGGTTCGCGTGTGCTGGCTGTGACAAACTCTTCTGAGGAGAGCACCCAGGTTGTTTCCAGAGATCACGTGCCAGCAGAGTCTTGGAGTACGTGTAAAGGTCACTGCTGCTCAGTCAGTGGCTGTGAATTGCTATGTGCTCACTTATCAGTCACACATTGCGGGGCACTACCCTGATAGCACAGCGGTATCTCAGCTCTCCGTGCATAGCTCTGCACGCTGCCAGGGTTCCTGGGAATTGATAGCATGACATTGCAGCATCTGCAAACCTGGCTTGTGCCTTGGGAGGCCTCAGCCAGCCCATGCCTCTTTTCTCTGCCCCTACTCCCTTCCTCCTTGGCCCACAGGCAATGCTGCTTGCGTGAGCCACCTTGCTCTGGCAGCGGGGAAGGGCTGGAGGTAACCTACGCTCACATCCCACTCCCCAGCAAAATAGTGGTACCCGAGCAGAGCTGCTGCACCGTGGGGGCTGCTACGGTACCGTACCCTCAGAGGGAAAGGACATGAGGCGAGAGGTGTGGTGAGACCCCTGACTTAAGGCCAGGGGTCCTTACACTCTTGGTACCATCACCCTTACGCTGCAGCATCCCTCTGTGAGGCGATGTCTCAGCAGAGGAGTCTCAGGACCTCCATAAGATCAGGGTGGTACTAGCAGGGAAGTTAGAGGGGAAAAGAGAGATGCCCCTTCTCCCATACATAGTCCCCGAGATCCCTCTGCTTCTTGCCCAGAAGTTTAACATAATTGCCGTTATCAATTTTCATTTTAGTGTGTATAGCCTGAAAGTACATGTCTGTTGCTAACTTAGATTTGGCACACTGAGTTCACAAATGACTGGGACAGCAATTAAAGTGCATCCAGCAATGACATGGTGGCAGATGGAGAGCTCACAAACAGGCCTCACAAACGTGTAATGATTCCAAAGCCACCTCTTAATATTATCTTCACAATAGCTGCACAACACAGTATACGGAACCGCATTTTCCGTGTGTATGGATATATAAAAAATGGAGAAGTAGGACCTGGGAGGGAGGGACAGAGCAGGCTTCTCACAATCCCTTCCATCCTTACCAAAAAATCTGGAAGAAAGCTAGTGTAGCCTACAAGTAAGTTTTCTGGAGCCCATAACTCCAGACAGTTGCTGAAGCAATTACTGAGCAGAACTCCTGGCAATCTGTGACTGTTGGTGATGTGCTGCCAGAAAGCCAGGGCTCGGGAAGAGGGGACTCAGTCCGAGTTGTTCCCTGCGGTCACAAATCTGGAGAGAGTGTCCTGGACTTAACAATATTGACACAAGCACTTGAGATCTGCTCATGTTTTGGGGGATCCTGGAAGTAGATACGGGTTTCTTCTGAAGCGCTGCTGGCAAATCCTGTTCTCTGACATGGACGGACTAAATGTAGGTATTTTCTAGAGTTACTCCAGAGAGATGTTTTTGGCATACCAATATTAAGTAAAATGTGTTAAGGGAATGTTGATAAGGCTTCAAAGCATAACTAAGAGGGGTGTGAAAGGTGTGGAAAAAATCCCCTTTTTAATTCTGATTTCACCCACATCCTATTTGATAACAGTGCACCTTTATGCCATCAATGAATTTCTCTGGTTGTTTTGAGGAGGAAGGGAAACACTCTAGGAGACGTGATATTATGAAAAATGAAATCTTTCTCTGACATAAAATTTGCTTAATGTTTTTCTTTATACTTAAAGCAGCATTATTTAAACTTTTTATTTTATCAATAAAATGTGTGAGATTAGAGGAGGGTTGGTGCTGCTGCCTGGTGTCACAGAACTTCTAGGAGGTAATTATAGTGTTTGGTGAAAACAAACGTGTGTGGAGGAACCCAAGTGACTTCAGTGGAGAGAGGAAGTCTGGAGGTACTCCTCATTTAGTTTTTAAATCAGATTCCCGTCTGGGTGTAACACCACTGCTTTGTCGCTGTATGTGGAAGCTTTATACAGAATTTCCTAAGATAAGCAGGATAAGATACTCTGTGTGTGTGTGCCCACGTGTGTGTGCGCATCCGTGCACATTCATTATGTAGACAGAAGCGGCACGCTCACAAGGAGGACACTGTATTTTGGGTATACAACAGGTAGAGGGAGGAGGGGGAGCTGCTCCCCTAGGAGCAGCGCTGTCTGCAACTCAGTTCATATTCCTGCCCCAACTGCTGATTTACATTAACATTTTCCACACAATAATTATAGCAATAATTTTGTTATATCTTATAATATCTCATATAGCACATATATCTCACTCATAATAGTGACGTGATTCACATGTACTGAACTAATGCCATCCTATGGTGAGAAAAACTGAGATTCAGAGAGATATTTAGTTTGCTGGTGTCAGATGTCACATCATCATCAAAACCACGATTAGGACCTCAGCTTTTCATTGCTAATTCCACTTCTAATGAGTTACTTATCCTTTCAGTGAGGAAAATGATAGAAACAAAAGAATCTACGCTGTAACTGTCATAACACAAAGCTGGCACTCAATTTATTATATTCTTATTCATGGAGGTACAGATGTGTGCCTAATCCGTAAAGCATTTGGTCCAGTCATCACACTACTTTCATCATATGTGTGAATTTACCTACAAGCCCAGTTTCAGAAGGAGGAAGCTTAGGAAGAAATGGGAGGTAATGGTATTGTGTCGACAACAGAATGCATGTAGTCACTTGCTACCCACAATGTGGTGGTGATAGGAAAAAATGAATGGCCTAATTTTTCAATTTAACAGCCTTTCAAGTTATATGACAACATTTAAAAAACCCCAGGCATGGAATTCAAATCATTCATGACCCACCCTTTCTCCCAATTTCAATGATCTTACTCATTTCAGTGCTTTAATTTTATTTTCTCTGCCTTGGCATTTTTCTTTTAGACCCTCAATAATCCTTGCTTCACATCTTGCCTCATTCTCACTTAGCACTTTCTGATTGATAAAAATAAAATAAAATAAAATAAAATAAATAAAAATTATATAGTTATGTTCTGGGTAATCTGAGGCCCATATAAAATTATATCTCTTCACTGATAACGAGCACAGCAGATCTTAAAATCAAGGTGCAAGAAACTCCCTAGGAAGACCGTAATCTGTCCCTTCATAAAGGTTCATTTTAATGTCATATGGTTACAGGTTGCCTTGAACTAGCAGGTTTTATATCACTTGCAAAATTTTTGATTGGGTTAGCTGATATACATCAAATCCTTCCTTGAATTTTACTAAATCTTGCTAAATCAGTGTTACATGTTACCTGTTTCCTGAGCTACCTTCTTATTTCCTCTCCTTAGTGATTCCCTCCTTCTCTCTTTCCAACATGTTTTTTTTTTTTTTTTGGCTGGGTCTGGCATTGGAGTATTTGAACCCACTTAAACCTTTTAGCACTGTTGTCACACAGAGTCTTTCAGCTTTGGAAATCTTACCCTTGTTATGTCCCTGCAGCTGTGATATTTATCCACTGTTGCATAAGGCAGGGTGGTTGTGGTTTAAAATGTGTGTAGCCGCAGGCAAGATGCCAAAGTCTACAGGGTTTAGGCTGTCCCCAGCTAATTGAACTCTCTGCTAAACTGGCGAGTTATCAAAGTAGCTGGGGTTTGACATCTCAGAAACCTTGTAATAGCATAGGCCTAAATCACGGGAAAGTTAAGGCTGGTGGGGATAAAAAGGAATAATTTAGGTTGTTTGGGGATGTTTTTTGTGTTTCTATGCCCTTCCCACAGGTAGTTTCTTATTGTGCTAATAATTATTTGAAAACTTACTTTGGCTCTTGTCTTTTGAGATATTTGAGTGGTCCAACAGCTGCAAAAATCTCCAGGGACCACCAGTGAAAAGGGGTTCAGCGTGGAGCTTGAGCATTTACAATTTCCCCTACTCATGTGAGCAGAGGGGAGTATCCCTTAACATGGCATGGGCAGAAGTAAACATGCCTTGGGATTCGTCCGGGAGAGTAGGGCAAGGCACCCTCCACCCCAACCCCATCCAGGAGCTAGCATAGCCAGTGAGTCTTTGCTAGGAGAGGGTACGTGGTCTGATGTTGCCCTGGAGGGTCCGGGTAATGCCAGGACTCCATAAACACCAGCAGCTCTGTAGGAAAAGTCTCAGCCTCTCAACACCCAATGTTGCCCTGGAGGGTCCAGGTGATGCCAGGACTCCAAAAACACCAGCAGCTCTGAAGGAAGAGTCTCAGCCCCTTCAAAGTGTCGTGGCCGATCCTGACCCTGACAGTGGAGTCTGGCAATTTGTCACTCCCTCTGCCTTTCCTTGCCCATCCTGCAGAGACAGGGCTGCTGCCCAGAGGGCTGGGACCTCTTGCCAGTTGCAGTTCCTGTGGTATGCGAAAGATTCCCCAGATGAAGCGTAAAGGAGCTCACAAACACAGCTGTAAAATTAAGTGCTGTGGTGCCATAAATATCTGTTTTTAATAGTGCACACAGTATTAAGTTTCCCTCTTGAACGAACAATTTATTTACAGCCTCAACACCAAGTTAATGACTTCTTCTGCCTAGAAATTAGGTGTATTTATATAGTTTCAATATGCTCACGGCAAATGCTTTCAAACGTCATTATTGCTCAGAAAATTCAATTATCTTGTGATTCAGAATTTTCCTGCCCTTCAGGTAGTGAAGGACAACAGCAGCACCATCAAGTCTTTTAATTTCTCATTTGTGCAAATATTAATCTCTTGTATTTCCTAAGTATCCTCAGCAGTTGTGGTAGAATTTATTCCATCTCATCACTCTGCCCCAGCTGTGCTTGGCACTTTCATGGGTGAGAGCCTAACAGGTACTTCATTACTGTTGCTGAATTTTTTTATATCTATGGCTATTTCTACAGAAATGATTGGGAAATATGTCTGGATAATAAAATTTAAGTGTAAGCTATGTATGATTACTCAGAATTGCTTTCCAGTGTCAGAC
This sequence comes from Pandion haliaetus, assembly GCA_013401275.1. Classification (NCBI taxonomy): domain Eukaryota; kingdom Metazoa; phylum Chordata; class Aves; order Accipitriformes; family Pandionidae; genus Pandion; species Pandion haliaetus. The sequence continues at coordinate 32,275 of VYZV01020005.1, forward strand.
ATCCCATTATCTGTGTTTTAATGGAACATACACCCTCTTCAGCCACACCCTTGGGGGGTGTTATCTGCAAGGGTCCCAAGAGAATCTGTTCATTCATGGAAAAATATCACGATGATATACAACAGGCCTGGTCCAACACAAAAAAAAAGAAGGAAAAATGAGCTGGTTTTCTGGAAATGACTATCGCTATCTACACCTCATCTTGCGTTTTCCAAGGCTTGTTACGCTTTAATATCTGTTGGAGCAAAGGGGGGGAAAGCGATAGGGGCTTTCTATTTTTATTATCAGAAATCTGACTTGGTTAGCACACAAATCCAGTATCTCTATGCACTTGTCATTCTGTCAGCCTATCCATGATAACATAATATGCTGGCCAATAATATAGGTGATTCAATAGGAAAGATTTGCAGACTGACTTGGTGATACTTGGCTTGTGTTTTGAAGTACAACTTAATGAATACATGATTAAAAGCTTTCATGATTGCAGAGGAAGCTTGAGTGTGTGATTCAGGTGCAAAAATATATGAAGGAGAACTCAATATATTTTGTCTTGTTGTAGCTCTCATGAATTTTATATTATCATGGTTTTGAAGCACTGATGTATTAATTTTATTTTTACATTTGAGATTGAAAATGCTATTGTTAGCAATGCCAACAATAATGTCTCCATTAATGTTCTCCTTCTGGTAAATGTAGAAATTGAGAAGTAAAAATATACTGACAAGGCCAAAACAAAAATATAAACTGAGTTTTGTCAGAGAGTAAATAATTTCCACTTTACCAATAAAGATGACTTCTACTTTTACAGAAACAGGCAATGGCAAAAACTAATGTAGCATAGTTAGAAGGGAAGCCTAAATAAAAAAAGTTAAGTGAATCATATGTGTTCAAAATGGAGAGGAACATATTCACAGATCTGGTTATAAAAACACCCAGAGCTTGCAAATATTCCATATGGTCTCTGTTTTATATCTGTGACTATTTTCAAGGAATAAATGACACTATCTGTACAGTATAAATAAAGCAGAAAAATAAAAGTCTGCTGAATCAAACTATATCAGACTATATTTATGTCATATAAACTTAACAGTAAGTGTCTACTGGATCAGATCCCTGCAGCAATATTGGAGGACAAAGTTTCATTGTATTATTTGTGGCTATAGAGGGGCTGTATATTAACTTTAAATTTACCTGCCTTACAAAAATAAGCAAACTGGTTTATAAAAAAAATAATCAGATGTAAAACTACTCCCTAGCTGCAGAATCTGTGAGCTTCAGAAAGTGGCCAGAAAGGAGCTATGGAAACGACTTTTTTATAGAAGTAAGCTTTAAGACACTTAAAGCTGTACGCCGAGGTGATGTGTTACAAGGTAGACTGCTTTACAACAACACTCCTGAGACCACTTACGCACGTGCGAGTGTGAGAGTTGGTGCAATTTACTCACCAAAATCCCAAATCTGCTATGTTACCGGAATACAGCTCCACCTATTTAAATCAGGGTTCTCCACCTCAACAACACAAAACTTTCTTTCCTTTAGTACACTGTCACTATATTAGGACCAACTAAAAAGGAGGACATGGCCGTGTAAATACACCATGGTATTTTACCTAATCAGGCATAGGGGATGGAAGATAAAAGGGTAGGTAGGACATACTTCTATGCAAATAGAGATTTGATGAAATTCATTTGCTGTCGAACAAAACAAGGGAGGCAAAGGAAGAGGTGGCTCTTGTCAGACAACATGGAAAACTGAAATGCATTCCCACCTTACTTTAATTTTCATCTTCTCACAACTTTTGCTTCTAACATTTTTAGTCATGCAGTGGACCCCAGTTACAAACACAACTTGGGAGTCTTAGCTCAGGAGAGGCACGCTGAGTCCAGAGGCTTGCTGAGATGTGGAGGTCCTTGTAAGTCGGCTGTACAGCTCTCTCTAACCTTCTGAGGAAACAAACTGTGCAACTCGCCCCTTCTGTTTGCTGGCAAAATAGTCTGTAATCTTATGAAAGTGGCTGCAGCATGGAGGCCCACCGGCTTGCTCACAAAGCCTTCACCACTTGTCCACCAAAATAAAGCTGATGGAGACCACAGCTTCGCCAGCTAGGAACTGAACACTAGTCAGCAGGCCAAGGTGGTGTGTGGAGATTGGAAAAATGAGCTCAATCAACTGTTCACAGACAAGGGGAGGGGGAGATGGAAAGCACAAAACCCCACGAAAAGTAAGGCAAAAGGATGGAAGTGGAAAAGAAAGGCTGAGAGATTTTACAAAGGAATATTCAATGAAAGGTAGAAAAAGGAAAAGGCTGGGAATGCTTTTGTAATAGAACAGGAATTGTTTGTTTGCAGGACTCATCAAGATGAGCCAGGAGAGTGCATGGATTGCTTGCATGCAGTCGTGTTCATACAGACCAATGTGTGCATCCAAGTAAAACATGAGCAAATCTGAAGAACTTTGGGCTTCAGAGGTTTGTCATCTTCTGGCCATCTGGAAGCCCTTTTTGGGGATCTTTTCAAACGAAAATGTGAACAGTTGGAGGAAGGAGCTTAGACATGAGGAAAAGGACCCAGGTAGCTGGTCCACATGTTGGAACTATGTGCAAGACATCAATACTAAACAGCATTATCCGCATTCTTGACTAGACAGCCATAAAATATTTATGGATCCAGGAAGCAGGTCCATTAATAGAAGTTGAATATGTGGTCATGACAGCGCATTTCCTTAGATGCTTTCATAGTAGTTGTCTCTAAATCTGTCAACAGTAACCTGGAAAGATACTGAGCACTTCTGCTGGGTACCTTCTTTTTCTTCAAAAGTATTAAGTTATCATGCCTGAACAAGCCAGGATTGGACCTTAGATTTCTGTCTGTTGAGCATAGCTTGCACTGCCATCAATATTGTTGTGTGGTGAGAAGCAGCCTGCAAATATTCCAACTGAAACTAAAAAAAACCCAAAAAAAGCTAGGTCCCTCAATATTACTTGGTGAAAGATTTTAGGACACGAATAGGGAAAAATCTACCAGTGCTGTGTCATAGCATTTTTACCAGAGCCCTTGTAAATCAAGTCTTGATTATTCTTTCATTTTATATTGAAGGGTGCTGCCACTTGGACATTAGCCATACTTTTCACTTCAGCAACTTGTCTGTGGCTGAATTACTGTCAAAACTTTAAATGTGCCAAAGGACTTTTCTCCCCATCAGTTTTCCTTACCCAGATCTACAGTCTGTGTAGAAAGCCTTTGGCCAGCAGAGGCAATGACAACCTTGAACCAGGCAACAAATAGTCAGTGGGGTGTTTTCACTTACAAACATCCCAGGAAGTGTGTTGCCAGGATGATGGAAAGGGGCAGGATCATCCTAGCTCCCCCAAGCCCCAGAAGGAGGCAGAGTCCTGGTTATGGTGGAGAGAGAGAGGCTAGGTCTTACATTCCCAAATGGAAGAAACTCAAGCAAGCCCACAGCAGGGAGCACCTCTACAGGACAAGAAAAGTCTTGCTAGATATGCAAGTCCTGTCCATGGCTGGCGTACAGTCCTCAGTCACCTTGCTTGTGAAAGATCAGGGTGTGCTACTGTACCGTCTCTCTCCCAGTAGCTGCAGGACCGTACTCCATAATGTTGCGATGGTCGTTCTGTTATTTGGGTGTTGATAACTTACAGGCAGGTCAGCACACCTGAATTGACCATCCCACAGTCAAAACGTGTATTTTCTGGAGGGTTTCAGTCTGAACTAGAAACAGCTGTGAACTTGAGGGACAAATAATGACTAAATGGTTGATATTCTGTCCGTCAAACCCTAAGAAAAAAACCCAACTGCCCGGGCTGGAGCTGCACTGAAGATGGTATGCCGGATACAAAGTGCGGTAATTGCGGCATTGTCGAGACAGCCTCCACTCCAGACTGGCTCCTGTGGAGCGACAGATCACTCATTAAAATGACTTGCATCTCTACTGAATTTTAATTAACAAAAGTGTGAGGAGCAGGTGTCAACTTGTTTTATAGACTCATTATAGTCCCTCAGGACTTCCTAGGCACAGTTAGATATAGTTACCAAACATTTAGAAGTTCCTGATTTTGACCCTTTTTGTCACATTTACAGACTTGTATTTGTAGCAGGTACTTATTCACGTTAATTTAAGGATATTGCTTTCATGCCAGGCATTCAAACCCCAGGAGCTGCACGACAAGTCCATCAACAGGACTTCAGCAGGGAAGGATGCTGTTTCTGTCTGCAGCTAACTTGTGGAGAGATTGTCAGCTCCATCCTGCCTCCAGCTCACCATTTGCCTTTCCCCTCTAGGTCTTCAGGGATGCTACCATTCACCGACTGGCATAGCTGCTATCTAGCAGCTGCCCAACCCAAATCATCTGAAATTGCCCAGGTTAGTATACACACTTTAATTAACAGAGGTCTCTTCTAGCCTGTATTGTTTTGAATGAAATGATTTAGAGACCAATTATGTGAACAGCTATACACCACAAAGTAACAGGGCAGTAATGTTGGGGGTGTTTTTGTGTGTGTGATGTGCAGAAGGATGCTCAGAGCAGTAAATTCTTTATAGAGCCAAAATGGGATATATGACCAAGGTGTTTGGCTCAGTTTTTTAACACCGATTAGATGCTTTCACTGCATAGTAAAGTCAGCAGCCCCTAAATTACTTAGGCTTGCCATGCACTTCTAGTACAGGCATAAGTGCTAGAAGCTGGAGCTCTCAGATACCAACCAGGTACCTATCTCTGATCTGGCTTCTAAACCTGAAAAAGAATCTCTATTATTTTCTAGAGTTAAGTGCCTGTCAGCTTGGCTTTTCTTACAGAGAGACATTCCCTTAGACTACTTGTAAGACAGTAAACAGAGATTTGTTCTTCATTTTTCCAAATGAAGGGTCTTGAACATGCATATCCCATACTACCATCACATGTTCTGCTCACCAGGTTACCTGCAGGGCTGGCTTTCCTCTGATCCAGCACACTGTTAAACAACCAAGGAGCTCCAGGAGCAGATGTTGAGAATGTACCACCCTAGGGCATGCTGGGGAGCATGTTCTGGTGGTGGTGGTGGTGTGATCAAGTTCCTGGTCTAGATGAGCAGAGTAGGGTTGTGAAAACATCTTCTACCTGCACAATGAATCCCAGAGCCACTCCTCTGTTGAGCTGACTTTCATCTCTCAAAACTTTGGCACCTATCAGGTGATTCTGAGAGTTACTTCAGGTTCCCTGTACACCAAGCAATATTGTAGAAGTAATAGACACCTTTAGAGAATAATTCAGATCTTGGTCTTTCTGTGATGAGTACAAAGCAGCCTAGTGTGACCACACTCATCATTAAAATGCCTCAGTTAAATATCTGAGTTAAGGAGGAATCCAGGTTCTGGTGACTGAAAATAGATAGTCTCTAGAAACTGTCATCCTTGACTTCCAGGCTGAACTTGATCCAACAGGCATGTCTTGAGTATGTCTGCAGGCTCTGTGTATGCATTTCATAGCTGAAGGTGTGCTGTTTTGATAGCTCCATCAGGGCTTCAGTGCTGAACTGTTCTAAAGACCAAGGAGCCATGCAGACAGCCAGCATTATGGGGTTACTAGACCCAGACTCCTTGTTACTGCACAGAAATGACGCAATGTGGAATTTAGGGACCAGTAATGGGTGGAGCAGTAAGACCTGTTATGATTTAACCTTTTACCATCAGCAGTAAATCCCCTTGTATGTACGTATTTTATAATGACTGAGCAGGACACAGTGCACAAAGGATGTTGAAACAGGATTTTACAGTAGCTAATAGATACCATTTGCTGTAAAGAGAGCTCAACAAAGGCCCTGAGATAAAAAAAATCCCACCTATCAGTCCACACAAATCATGTTCAAATTATAATCACTCCAGTAAAAACTTTAGTAGGAGACAACATCACATTATTATATATGAAGATGTGACTGTGATTCTCTATTTTAAAGGAAGCCAGTTGTGGGCTAGATCATGCTGGGTGCTGCATTGTCTAATGAATTGCAAGGTCAGGTTTTCAAAGTTTGAAGTGTTTTCCGTCCTATTAGGATAAAGAGGGATCAGCAGGTTTCTTCGAATACATTGGAGGTATTAAAGTTATCATCACTAAAGCCATTGACGATTAACTGTAAACATACAGAATCTTTGGAGCTGGCACATAGAAGTAAAGGAAAAAACCCTGCAGAAATAGTAAAACTTCTCCGATCTATAAGACAATTTGATTACCATCTGGGGAGGCTGCGCAGTCATTGTCAGGCAGAGCAGAAATATTACTTTAAGCTCCTTAATCCCAGAGAATCATAATGGAAATATGGAAGTTGATAATGACAAGTATAAAAGAAAAGATAAAAGGCATTTTCAGAACATGGCAAGTGAGAAACTCTGCCAAGTACATAGCTGGTCTTCAAAACCTGGCAATATCCCACAAAATTTACTGACTTTAAAGGGCTCCTGATGACTTTAATTTCACCCGCTTGATCTGTAGTGAGCTCTTCGGAACTGCCCTGACTTCGCCAAAAGGTGTCTGAAGCCTTTTGATTCTTCACTCAAGGATTTTAGCTCTGCAGTCTTGTCTTCACCCAGAACCTGCCTAGCATCCCGAGGGCTGCACTGGGGCAGGCGGTGCTGGCAGACACTGAGCCAGGCAGTGGCTGTTTTAACTGCATTGCCTGTCACTGCTCAAGACAGATAAAAAAAATCACAATATTGAAAACACCATCTGCCGTAGGAATTTTGTCCCCATAACGAGGTATATGAAGGAAATGCCTACTGCAGTGACTGTGTGCGAATACAGCTCATCTCACTGTGTTAGGCAGGAGCACACAGAGCAGATACCTCCTTTTATTTCATGCAAGCTAGCAGTGGGGAAAAAGTCTGTCAAAAGTTGAGAAAAAACCCCGTTACCTGAGATTCAGATGAAAGGGACTGAGTTCTGCTCCTCATTAGAGCAGTTAAATTCTAGAGGAAATCAAGGAGATGCTGGGTAGGTGCTGCGTTTCACAAAGATATCAGTTCAGATTTTATTTAAGCATACACTTTATCTTCATTTCAGTGCTACTTAACAGAGTGTACCTTGCCAAGGCTGTTGAGCATGTTTGAGGGCTTGCCGAAAGGGCTGCACACAGCTGCTGAGGAGCCGGCCAAGCAGCTAGATGAATGAACCTAGAAAACGGAGAAGCCCATTGCAATAGAAACTGGTGCTGCAGGAGGCCCTGTTGTGACCCTACGAGCCCATCTTGTCCATTCAAGTTAATGATTGAGTAGTTTCTGAGTACACTTGGCTCTAAGTACTGGCCTAGACTGACACATGTAACACTATCTCCAATACCACCAAACCACAGACGAGTAAGGCTAAAATGCATAGCATCTTTCTACTGTGTGTGTAGTCAAGTCTTTTTTGTTCAATGGATAGTGTGAAGGTACCAGTAAATACTGCAGGATATGTACCAGCACCAATACATAGGTATGCCTGCATTATACACTGACTGTTCTGGTGTTTTGAAGATTTACACAGGTGAAAATGGCAGTGGAGTTTGAAAGATGGAGTTTGGCTCGGTAAAGGCAAGCTCCATGAAGAGCTAAGTGCCAGTGTACACTAAGTACTTACCTCAACATGGCTGTTTTAAATTCATCAGAGAAAATCACCGCCCTACAGAAGAAGTTTCCTCTACCTCTGCTGCACACAGTAGATTGTTTGCTGTTGGAATTGACAAAAACATTAAGATAATAACTTTGATATTTTGAAGATTCAGCCTGAATTTGCAACAATCATCTCCCAGATTTCCAAAAGTTGCTGCTACGATGAAACAGAAACTTCTCAGGTCACCTGAAAGAAGGGCTGATGTGGAGTAGAGCAGGTACAGATAGTCACAACAGTGAGGTAAAACAACCCAGATGCAAGGCTAGCAGGCAAACAAAAAGGTAAGACTGTATTTTTCATGTGAGCCTACAGAGGCTTGTTTAGCAGTTTGACTCGATGCCAAATAACTCACTGCACCTCTAAAAAATTGCTTTACTCTAAAAAAGTAATCTGAAAGATCCCTGGACTGCAGTCAACTTAATATCACACATATCTGCATCTTCAAAGCATTCTCTTTGGCTCAGCATAGCAACAGAAGCATAACTATTAGTGGTTATTTCAAACTTGAGGTAGTTGGATGCCCCACTACCCCACCCACTAAGCAAATAAATTGACTTTGATGTCCCTTTAATATGTCACAGAAGAGAAAAATAAAGGCCTTACATTTAACAGTGTGAAAGATATTATTCTAAAGATTAACATTTTCAGAGGAATACTAAGCATAAAAACAGTATTCATAGTCCATTCTTTCAGCTCCTTGCTATATTTGTAATATACCATCTCCAGTGACAAAGCTGACTTGTCAAGGCATTTCCCTACAATTAGGAAAATCTTTTTTATTATAGCCAGTTATTCCAAAGATACTGAGATGGGCTTGATCATGGTGGCCATCTACCCTGCAAGGCTCAAACCCGAATGACTGTTCAATATCTGTGGAGTTATATGAGAGATGAGGAGTTATAACTCCTTGGACACTGGTACATCATACTGCAGCTTCACCTAAAGTTTAAAGGGATGCAATAATAGCTGACATTACTGCTCTGTATATTAGAGTATTTCTTTTTTTGCAGCACAGTTCCAGTCTCTCTACCTGTAGCTTGAAGTATACCCTTGTTCCACTCTAAACTCCATGTCCTGCTGGGCAGACATTGAGCAGGAAACAACACTTCTCGGTGTACTCATTCCCCAGCCTGACCATTTCAATCCTACCACCAATTCCAGGGCCATTCATGTCTGTATTAGGAGATGGAAGTCACCTTGACAATTAGGTCCTTTGCTATTTTAATGGTAAGTAATGGGACTAAGGTAAACATATGGGGGGAAAAGGTCCTACATTATGAATCAGTCTTAATATAGCAGGAACACTTCAATGCTCATTCAGGCAAAATGTCAAAGCAGATGTGATAATTCTAGAGTAAACCGTTGACAGCAACACGTGCTCTCACTGGAATTCAAACATGGTAATTCTTTTATTGTCATAATCTGTAAATGTTAATGTGTATGAGCAAGCGATGCTTCCATGTCAATCTCAACTCTTTTCTTTCACATACCTAGAGATGCTAGATATATCTTAAATAATGAAAAATGTACCTTGGTACCTGTTCTAGTCTGCATTCCCTTTGTTTTTTTCCCAAGATTACATGGATTGTATACGGTGTTGGAAAAAACTTATTCAGAGAAATCATTTAAATAAAGATCAATTTGCAAATTGTACCAGTGACTTTGTACAGACATAGGTATGTACACATACATGTAAAAAATAGAAAACACACAAGAAAATTTCCACTTGATACATTTGAAAAATATTAAGATTTGGAAAACATTAAGACATCTGGGTGTACAGCACATGTAAACCATTTTGTGGGAAACCAGAAGTGATGAATTGCGCATTCGCTGGTATCAGTACAGCATAAAAAAGTCAGCTCTTTCCTTTTCATCATTATAGCTGATGGTTCAGTAATAGGCTTTGAATAAAAAAAAAAAAAACCCACAAAAACCCAGTTCATGCCTTAAAAACATTTGTGTACAGAACAATAACGGTAACAGCATGTGGATTTAAATGAGCTACAAAAAAAATCTTAACAGAAGCAGAGTTGTAATACACTGATCATTGATCATCTTAATGTGAAAGACATCTGGCTGCATTTTGCATCTACTAATATTAATGATGTGATTTTAAATCCTTCAGCTTTAAGGTTGTGCAGCCCTGCAGTTCCAGACCCAAGATTATATATTATATCATTTGCATACAATTATATTCCTTAGGTAATAATTTTGTTCAAAATCAAATGCTGATATTTTCAACATTTCTGTACAGCTCCTGACCCATCTTTCATGTAAAGCTCCATGCCAGGAAAAACCTTACACAGAAATTCAGGGACATTGACTGTAAGCACAGCAGCAGCATATTATACAGAAATAGAGAGAATCACACTGTCTCACTAAATGTAATGTCATTGTCTAAATTAGGAGCTTTGTCAACAAAGGTCTCCCAAATTAGATATGCCAGATCCTCTTTTTGAAGATCCTCCTATCATCTAGGGAAGCCAAACTCCATATTGAGTGACAATTTCCCATCATACCTCTACGTATCTTACCTGAAGGAGCAAGAATTCACAAAACTTTAGCTGGGGATACAGACTGTGTTAAGTTTAAGGATCTTTGGCAAATCCTAAATGTGGGGCAATGAATTTCTAGTCCTACTTCTATATAGGGCAGCCCCTCTGTGTGCTACTAAGGCCAGTTAGATAGTGATTCGTTCTGTTCTATAATTCGTTTATTCCCTGACATTGCTTGCATCTTCCTTTCCCAAAGGCAGTCGAAACTAGTGGAGGATTATATATAAAAATGTGAAGGAGGAAGCATGCCACAGAGCTCGGCGGATCCTTGGTTAGACTTGTACTTACCTGGCTCTGACTCCCTTCTCTAGCGTATGGTGGGAGAAAGTGGTGCCTTGCTTGCCTGCTCCATGACTGGATTCGTAAAAATCCGTAACTGGATAATTTGTAGGGAGAAGAGTCTTATGGGGTGCCATTAACCCATCATCCAGCTGCTAAGCCTGGACCGTGCTTGGTTTCCCATCAGAGCACCACAACTGTGAATGAGTGTGCTGCCAACGCTGTGGCAGGGGATCAGCAGACAGTGGTAAAGCCTCTCCCTGGGGTTCTACCCAGAGTCAGTCTGCAAACATCGCTGATGTAGCTGGGCTACAGTAGGAAACCGGCATTCAGAGAAGGTCTTGTCCCTGCCAAGCATGAGAGGCAGGCAGTATATTCTGCTCCCATCACATCACACGCTCCTCATGACAAATTAAAAACCAGATCCCAAAGTTCTTATGTGTGCTTGCAAAGGGGATTTTTCTTCTGTTTGTGGTACTGGTTTCACACATTGGCAAGTATTTTACAAAAAATCGTAAAAGAAATGACACTTCCATGCGGGGAGAATACTTGCTTGGCTTACAGGCCAAGGTAGACGCTGTACATATCTAAGCAGTCTTCCTGCATATGGCCAATCTCCTAAACCGGGACCATAAATAAGGTTATGTTAACATATTCACTATATTTACATGTTACCTCGAGACAGTTATAATCAGTCTCAAGTCTAAGTAATCTATCCCTATATTAGCTTTAGAACATGCAAAAAATAGACATCTTTTCCATCTAAGATACAAAGAAGGGGTGTGTTTTCGCTAAAAACACTCACTAGAGTTCAAAACTTGGCATCATCAGTAAAATGCTAATAGACATTTTCAAGTTGTATAAACCAAGTGTCTAAATAGAAAAGGTTTGATATTGAAGGGGAACCCATCCACATGAAATAAAACTCTTTAAAATGGAATGTAGCCAGTTTCTAAATACATTCAAATATTACAGTGTCTCTATAAATAGAAAACTAGATAGTGCTGAAGAGCTAAAGCAGTCCTTTCCAAATCATTCAAGTGTATATATTTCTCTCTCTTTACTATCATTAATACACAGCTGCTTGAGCTACAGCTGTTCTAGCCTTTGGCAACAGTTCAAGTAACTTCCCCTCTTCTCTCCTTTGCAACCCTACATCTTCCATTTTGACGCCACAGAGTTGCCAGGGCATATCATGATTTCATAAAGTTTTAGGAAAAATGCCACATGTCCCAGACTCTGTTAGGGTGTGTGCAGCCAATCAAGGAAGCATGTAATAAATTCACCACAGTCCTTCAATTGTCACTTGGGTAGTGGCACATGTCTAGTCCCAGCACTATATCCAAGAGAGGCTATGTGCTGACAAGCTCCCTCTTACTTGCACAGAGCCTGCTGAGAAGGATTTCAGAATAAACTTGATTTATTGGGCCTCGGACATGATATGGGGACTGAGAATTTGTTGCATAGTCCTGCAGTTGTGATGGCTTGCTCTGACTGCCGAAATATTTCCCCAGTGCATAGTGCCTTGATAACGTCATTGTTATGTGAGGACTTTCTTCAGAGGGATTGGATTTCACCACCTGCAAAAGAAGTGACATATGTGAGTGCTTTCTGCCTGCACCTACAAAGACACAGAGCTGTGTGTACAAAAATGCTGAGACAGTTCTCCACAAAGCAGGTCCTGATACTCTTATATCGAGCTGCAAGTTGCTCACAAACAGTATTTTAGTGGGCCAACTTGTTATATTACATACTAGTTGAAATGCAAGATCTTATTCAGTTAAGCCTTGAAATCTAAATGTACAGGCCCATTATACTCAGTCGGCTGATTCTGTAATGCCTGTGTATATTAGACTCGGTTCTCTTCATTAAGGGCAATTTATCTGAACAACAAGATTCATACTTAACAGCTTGTCTGTATGTTTGCCATGGGAAAAAATAAGTTCGGGACAGCCCTGACTTGCAAGAAGGTTTAAATCCTGCTCTGATCCCAAGCACTTGAGGAACATGCTGTGTCTCTGCTGTGAGCCCTGCAGAAACATCTCACTCTGAGGTCTTGATGCAAACCTGGCCGAGCTCCACATTGAGGTGAAAACACTCATGTGTCATGTTTCTCCAAGAAGGGAATTAAGGTGCAATTTAACATCCCTCTCCCCAGGGCATCACACTTACATAACCACAATGTGGTTCAGTAACTTAGTGCAGAAGAATGCTCTTCCTTGGCCCCCCAAATATATATAAAACTCTGGGATTATCGTGTTCAATTTGTATGGAATAAACAAATGCCCATGGACTAACGAGAGAGAAAGTGAAAGGTTGTCTGGAGCCTAATGACTGGGGGTGGTGGTCTCCTGTGAGATGCTGAAGGTCTTGTCTCAGCAAACACACAGTCACTGATGAATAATGAAGCAACTTCAAGAGAGACAAAGCTTCAAAACCTTGCGCAGATGCAGGACAGAGGTCCCCAACCCAGGTGTTGGCAAACCCAGACAAAGCAGAAAAGGGGCCAAGTGATTAACTTATTTGTTAAAGGAGTAAGTATATGCTGACTTGATAGCTCTGATGCCCATCAATTTTCCTGCTATATCAATCACAGCAGACACTTGAAAAAAGCAGACTTCATTTATTAATGCTTATTTTCATGCAGAAAAATATTAGCTTTTTAAAAAATAATGTATATTTACTGTCAATGAACAATCAATCAGAAACTGTTTATAGGTAGCGCAGCTCATAATAATGAAGCAGCTCATAGGAAATTAAAAGTGAGTGAAGGAATAACATGTGCAAAGGCTTGAAAGATTGGGCAGAGAAGCTATGAGGGAGCTGGCTGAACTAAAAAAAGACCAGCAATTATCCATGTAGAAAATTAATATATCCTCTCATCAGTTTGATACAGCTAAGCCAAGGGCTGTTATTTGTTTTCAGGCAATTACTGGAGGTTCATTTTTCTAAATTAGTACCTTAGATCTTACAACTATTTCAAAATGATGCCACCTTGAACCAGTCACCCAAACTGCATTCCTGTTAGGCATAATCTCCCAGGAATGCAATCTGATGTTTATCCAGCAGCCAGCCACTGATTAAGATACCAAAATCCCAAGGTTGTTAGTTTTTATGTTGTGACCATGATTTCATTGCCATTAAATTAGGAAATAAATCTGAATTAAAAAATAGGTTCCATAAAGGTCTTTATAACTGCTGGACAATCTGCTTCTGCATAATCCTTTGTGAAGAATGACATAATCAAAAAAATTAAGTTTGCATGTGTGCATAGAACTAGAACTATGTTTGGGCAGAATGTGCCAGAGTTGTGCAAGATTTTTTGTCCCAGATCGATATATTCCCCTTGTGAGTCCAGATCCCTTGGCAATCTGACAGAAGATTGTAGGGTCTACAGAGCTGCGGACTTCTGTGCTATCAGGGTGACCTGAGGCCCTCTGCAATGGGTCGGTGGGAATTCAAATAATTTATCAGGACAATCAGGGGAAATAGCTTTCTGTTTGGCCAGCTAGTGAGAACTAAATGAGAACTGCTGAATGCATTTCAGTTCTTGTTTTCTGACCTCACAGAACTGCCAACCCACTGTTCCCGCATGGCTGTGCTTTAGCTCAGGTGGCATTTACAGAGGGGTGCTGTCCTCCTGGAGTTTAGGAGGTCATTTTTAAGAGAAAGAAAGTGAAAGTACAAAGCAGTAGATTTAGTCCATCACATCTGTTTTCTTAAAACATGAAAAATGCTGGGGTTTTATACAGTGTTCTTGGCTTCATCCTTGGAGGCAAAATGCCATTTTACTAGCAAAAACTGCTTCAGCACCTGATGTAACTCCACTTGCCAGGTTGCAGAAATAAACTGATGACAAACCTGTTAAAACTAATGAGGTATCAAAAGCATTCAAGGACTTTCTTTTTGCTTTCCTCAAGGATCAGGTCTGGTTTTTGGTGGCTGATAGATTCTCCTGGGCATATGTATACCTCTTTCAGGTGCAAGGACCTCTTAAGCCTCATTAACACGAGCTCTGTGAGCTTCATTCTCCCCTGATCCTCCCTAGAAACACATACTCTCTGTTGAGATTCCTCCAGCAGAGAAACAAGGCCAAATCTGCACATGACCTCATACAAAATGATGGAGGAGTACATGAAAAATGCTGATGACTGATCACGTCCTGCTGTTTTCCACCCAATTCCATACCAAGCATCTGAAATATTTCACTTTGAAGTTCTCCGTTTCACTCAAAAGCTCTGTGGAAATGGCGAGCATCAGCAATGACCCATGAAGACACCAACATCTGGGTTCTAGACAAAAAAGGGTCAATATAGCCGTCCGGGTGAAATGGAGGGAGGTGTTTACTCCATGGGACTATTTATCCATCTCATAAATATCTGCTCTGTGACTTACTCCCTCTTTTCCAGCTCCATTTGGACTCAGCTGCGTTTGTGCCTCTCTCATGTACTAAGCAGAGTAGATTAAAGGATCAGTTAACTAACCACGCCTGCTGTGTTTGGTCCCAAAGCAGGACAGAGGCCATGGCAATGGGCTGAAAACTTGTGAGCTGCTGAGGAGCCTAACACGGAAACCAGCTGTGAGGTCAAAACACAGCATGTGAGGTCAGACGGGTCTGACAACACTCCCAAACTTCTGCTCAGTCCCAGTGAGCCTCATACTGGAGCAGAGACCCAACCAGTGGCAGGTGATTGCCTCCCCACTCTCTTTTGGGAATGCATTTCTTGTTGGGTAGACTGTCTCTGATATTATAGCTCTGTTTGTGATATTTAAAGAGAAAAATCAAAGCCTTATAGTTATTCTGGTTTTTATTCTGCTTTATGTAAAGGTGACTGCTGTGGCTGAAAGAATTAAATATAATCCACCGGCTACAAGAAAAAAGTTAGGCTTGCTATGCTAGTCCTTGGCCAGCAGACACCGCAAGGGCACGCCAGAGCCTATGCTTGAATTTTACTGTCATCACCACTGAATTTCAGTTTGTTTGTTTTAAACTACTCCTACGTTTAATTAGTCACAGTATATTTTGTTTTCCAGTATATACCATGGGTGTCTGATGAAGGAAACCTTATTTTTAGATCTTTGCTTCTTTCGGATCTTTAAGAAAAATATATCATAGCTGTCCTGACATTTCTTCACAGCAAAAAAGAGTGCTTCAACTTCATTCCTGGTGTCATGCCCCACCTTTGCACCTGTGAAGCTCTGCGGTTCTCCTGTGCTAACCCTGCACACATCCAGGTCCTCAGAACAGGTCTGGCCAAGAGTGAGGCTTACAGAAAAATAGGCATGATTTGGCAAAATAAGCAAAGGGATTTTATCCTTCTCTTGAGAGATTCAGAAAACATTTGGTGGTCTCTCTTATTTGAAGTAATTTGTTTTGACAGAAAACAAATTCCTAAATTCATGTTGGGAAAATGCTAGCATTTTACTTGTGTGGATGATAGTCTTTTTTAATATTTATGCATTTTGATAACTGTAAGAAAAAAAGTTGTAGGATTTTCTCCATAAGAATTAACTTGTGGAGTTCTGTCTTCTAAATGATACAAATTGCCTGTGTCATTATTCTAGTCAGTAACCAAACTCCTGAGATTTCTTCCAACCAGTAGCTTTTTACTGGCTCAAAGCCTCCAGCTGACTGTGAAATAGCATAAATTCATTAACTCTTGGTTTCAGACAGACATATTTCATTTTATCCTTTTTTTTCCTCCAGTTTTAACTTTTTGGTAACAATTTCTTCTCATTCTATATTACATTCTGTGAAAGAACTTACACATGTCATACCTCTTTTGATCACTCAGAGGAAATGCAATCTTCCTGAAAGATATGACAGTTCAAGTTTCATGGCCCTAAACAGTTTTTAATGGAATAAATTGTTGTAGTTTCCTAGTCTTTTGTTAAACAGACAACCCAGATTCAGTTCATAAGAATGAAGATCCTTGCAGCATCACAGGCAATTTCTTACTGTGCTAAAAAAATGGCTTTATCTATAGAGGTAGCAGAAGGCTTCTCTGCCCTTATATCTGGCAATGAATGGAGGCATGGGGTTACTGGTGATGTGTGAGTGCACGATTTCAGTTTTCATTGGAGAAATACTTTTTACTGGGAATCAGGAGCTAAGCACCTGGAAAGATATGAGCCTCCTTTATTCCTCAAAGCTTTTTCTGTTTTCCAAAGGGAGTAATGTAATATTCATGGGTCTTCTTTAGGGCGATGAATGATGTGTTTGGATTCTCAGCAGAGAGACCACTCATAACACGAACCTATGAACTGGCCTTTTATACCAACAAGCTGGTGTCACGGGTATGAGGAAGGACTTGGTTGGAAGCTACAGGAATAGCCTGGTGGTGACAATTCTTTAACTATCATATGCAAAATTACTGTCATCAGCCTTATGGCAGAGGGTACCTGCTTACTTGACTAGTCAAAAATTAGACTTTGTTTTCATTCAGGGTTGACTGCACCAAACCAGGGTGCACTTCTTCATTTGATATACATAAGATACAAGAAATCCAAAACTAAAAGAGATCCCTCCTTTGATGATGGGGAAGAGCACACACTATAAAAAGACATACCACATACTCAAAATACATCTTAAAGGAAACCAGAAAAATTTTAAATATTGTGTTTTTCAAACTCTTTACTTTCACTGGTTTGGCACTCTCTGGGCTGATTTTGTGCCTAGATATAATAATGTGTTTGCTTATTCGTTTTTGATTTAATCCATGGACTCCTGTCATTTGTAATATATTTTGAAGATTCCTTGCCAAAACTTTGAAAGAACAGAAGGATACATTCTCAGTTGCCCTACTCATATATTTTACCATGTCCCCGTTTCACCAATCCAGAGAGAAGACAGAATTTCTATAGATTCCAGACAAAAAAGAAAGGAGAATTATGGGCATGAGTGAGAACAAGAGACTTACACTTCTGTTTGTATAGTCAGTCATTATAACTACCCCAGGTAACTCTTTCTCAGACATATGAAAACAGATATACAGCAGTAAGGTTGGTCTTTCAATTTTAAGCTCCATTTTAAATGTACCTATGATTTGATGGGAGTCTGCTGAGCTGCTCAGTTAGTAGTTTTGCTCAGTATGGCAAAAAGATAAACTAAGTCCATGCAGAAGCAGTAGGGATATATAATGCATAGCAAACAACACAAGAACCTGGAAACGGTGCAACATCCGTTTATATGGGTTACCTTTGCAGAAGAGCATGCTTGTTTTTATTTCAAGGAATCACCACTACAGCAGTTCAGCCCTTCTTCGGGCAGCATTGCACTCTGAGCAGTGACGGACAAGTGCCGCCATACAAACTGCTATCTCCGTGGATTTTAGTCAGGCCTAACTTTGAGTCATGGATGCGAACCTCGTTGCATACCTTTTTGTTTCTAAGCACCCGACAGTTAAAATCTCTCTTAAATACCTGGGAATGATACAAATGTAAACTATTACCTCATGGAAATGGCAGCCGCACTTCCCTTGCAGAAATTCTTTGTAACGTCCCATGGTGATGACAAAGGTGTCAACAACTTCATAGCCGAAATTTTTTGCTGTATCCAGAATAATCAAGTTTTCATTCCACAAGTTTTGCACTTCTGCCTGCATTCCAGATAAAATATTGCAATGTCTTGTCAGAACTGTTTAAAGGTTATTGTATGGAAATGAATAGCAAAACTGCATTTTGAATAAAGCAATTATGTTACACTCCAGACATGAATTACTGTAAATTCAATCTTGAACGCA
The DNA here is from genome assembly GCA_013401275.1 of Pandion haliaetus. Classification (NCBI taxonomy): domain Eukaryota; kingdom Metazoa; phylum Chordata; class Aves; order Accipitriformes; family Pandionidae; genus Pandion; species Pandion haliaetus. The sequence continues at coordinate 50,493 of VYZV01020005.1, forward strand.
GCTATTACCCCAAGACTGTTGTAGACTTTTGCAGAACTTATAATTAATTTTCAGTAGTTGTGCAGCTTCCTTCATAGGAAGATTTCAATGTTGTTTAAAATAGAATTACTGGGTAACTGCTTTTAATATGTACTTAGCCTACATGAGGTGTAATTTAGAAAAAAAATTATATTATAAAGTTGTCTGCAACAAGTGGTGAAATTGTTCCTGTAAAGAAAAATTCAGCTTCAAATCAAAGTCATTGAGTCTGTTGCTTAAAAAGGAGTATAGGGCCATAGGTATCTTAGAAATGGTTATACTGAAGAACAGATTATTATTTCTCAGGATACTGCAGGAAGGCCAGGAATAGAAAAAAGGTTAGCCATAAATTTAGTAAGGTGGTGGATTTGTAACTGCAGACAGAAGGGCTTTGAGAGTAGCTGGGGTAATCCAGAAGTCCAGAGCACCCAAACCACATGGGTAGTTTGGCATATGATTCCAATATTGAAAGGGAAAAGAATGTCAGTTACGCACTGTAGTTGATTTCTGGAGTTTTTAAAATTTGCTGGATGAGAAACAGAAAAAGGTAGTCCTGGGAAGCCTTTAATACTCTTTTTAAGCTTTCCTCACCTACCTTCAATCAAAGTTCTGCTTCTTCATCCTCGGACTGAACTCTGCTGAAAGCTATGGCAGGAGCTACGACAATGTTTCTTCATATTGATGCCAACAATTTCCCTACTGTATCCTAATTTGGTCATCCAGATAAATGAAGGAAATGGTTGGAATCAGTAAGAAGACGTTCAGTAGAGACAAGGCAGATAGATAGTACTAACTTAGACAGAAAGAATGGGCAACATCTGACAGGGCAGTCTCCGTAGCAAAAAGAAGGGTGCGAGTAGCAGTAAGTTACACACTGAATACAGCAATGTGTTATGGCTGCAAAAAGATGTGGGCGCCAGTCCCCGGTGTGATAGGAGTGCTGTACATAAACTATGAAAGCTAATAATTTTCTCTTTTCAACACCTGTGAATAGCTGGAGCATTACATGCAGTGCTGGTAGGCATCATTTACTCTGTTCTGCCCTCCGGCGCTTCCCAGCCCCGTCCCATCTGCGCATTTTATATGTGTTCAATAGAGAACTACCGCCCAAATTGTAAGTAAAACTATTGAATTGAATGAGTTACAGAACACATTGAAATGAGCCCATCTGTTACTCTGAGAGTCTTGGATATGATTTAAACTGACTGTAACATCCGATTAACATACAAATAACAGGCTAGATCCACCGGTACATTCCAGCTGCTCTGTAATGTTCTGGCTCCATAGGTTGGTTCAGATAGATTTATGGAGAGCCGTGCAATGCAGCCAGACCAGTGAATCTGATCCAGCAGTAACCATGGAGGAAGCCTGAGGAAGGCCTGTGCTCGACGCGGTACATGGAGCAATCTGCCTATACCCGGCTCGATTGCTCAACTTTGGCAGCAGGCTTAATATTGGAGCTTCTTCTGGTTCTTGGGATGGCTGACTGAGCGCGGCACCTGGAATGGTGCTCTGATTGTGGTGGAATCCAAGAAATAAGGCAAATTAGTTTGAATCCGTATTAGCAAGCAGTATGAGCAAAGATAAACATTAATCTTTCTTTGATCCACTTAAAGCTTGCTCAGCAGAGGTTGTAACGTATGTTGACCAGACAGCAAAATTATTGATGAAATGACAAGTCTTCCGTGAAAATGCACTCTAAATGTACTGTTGCTTACCTGTGACAGAGAATGTATTCCATCCACTGGGAGGTGAAAGCCCATCCCTATGGATTTGATAATTACCAGGATATTTGATAGATTTTCCCTGTTTGGTGAATTTAAAAAAAAATGATACACAGTTTTACTTATCAGACACATCAAAAGACACTGCATTTTTGTTTTTTCAAAGTCACTTAAGTGCACACCCATGAGAAAACAAATGAAATGTTTGTGTTTAAAAATTTTTGTTAAGTTCTTTCTCATAATTTATCACAACAAGATTTGGAATAACACCAAGTACATAACATTACCTGTTCAACACCTTTTGGATAATTTGCAGGTGATTGGAATTAAGCCACTGAACACCACCTACAATTAATACGGTCTGGTCTGTGTTCTCCAGGGGACGTGATCTGAAACCCAGAAAGGAAAAACAACACATGTTGCCTTAAAACAGATGGCAAACATTTTAACTGCACTGTATTGCATTTCAGTGAACTGTATCTGGCATCCTGATCAGAGGCCTGATGTCATTTTCTACTATTTTTCAACCACACAATATGGTCTGCACAAGTTATGTTTAATTGTTTACGGACTTTAATTGTAAAATGTGTTAAACACATTTGTGAGTAGAATGAGAATACAAACAAGCCAGCAATAGAGTTTGTACGGTACCTCTGCAGCAGTCGCTCGAGTGCTTTTTCAAAAGTTGGTCTCTGGTTTGCGTTCATCCAAAACTGGGGGTAGTAGGAGTAACTGATAAATGTTTTCCCCTCATTGATATTATGATAACATTTAACATCATGAGTCTTTTGCCATTCCTGAAGAGTCTTATTCACTCTTTCTATTAGATAGTACATCATCCCTCTGTTAGTTGAGTCACCTATAAAAAGAATCTTAGGATGGAAAAAAAGGTATGACTTACTTAGAAGTTGTACACTCCAAAAACCAAAAGCTAAGCAAAGAATACAGCTACTCTGGAGGTTTTTAAATGCTTCTCATAATGTTCAAGAAATATCTCTGTGAGCTACCAGTTCTCCAGCCCTGACAACTCAATACTAAAGTTCTCCTTCAGCAAAATCTGTGTGATCTGATTAACAAAAAGCTACATTATGTGTTTCAAAGACAAAAAGTACAGGTTATAGATGGCTATAGCTGCACAGTTAGCCCTGCATTTTTCATCCTTGTGGATCATCTCTTTTGCTTAAGTTTATATTTACTTCCAATTGCTAGTACAGAGCCTCTTGCGATTGCCTGCAGTTTCCTGCTTTCGTTCCTCCAGTTTTTCATGTGGTTTGTTCCTACACAGGACATCTTGGTTAATGTCTGTCTTCCATAAATGTGATTCATTAGAATTTACACCAAAGTAACACACACACACACACACACACATCAATGGATGCAGCTGCTGCCTTATTTGTAGAGAGATGGTCTTTCCGCAATTCCAGAGGGGGAAAAAGGGGGAGGAATTTTGGTGGAAGATAATCTGAATAGAGTCCTGGCATGTGTGATGTGACTACCAGGAAGCATTGTGGCCTGAAGGGAGTTAGAAGTGCTGCCAGGATGACAGAAGTACTTCAAGTATCAGCAGTCTTCCTCCTGCAGACGAGAACATGACAAGAGCCCAAAGGGGAAGAGAACCCAGGCTCACTGTTGTTTGCCAATGAAACTGTGTGCATAGTCAGAAATCCACACAGAGGAGCATAAATGTAAAACTGGGAGTCAGAAACCCCACAGAGCCATAACACAGTAACAGCCCGGTTCTCTGCGTAGGGTTTCTCCTACCTCCTCTGGCATCCACCCTCTAAGTTGGGTTTTTGTTTTTTGTTTTTTTTAATTTGATTTGGGGTTTGATGCTTTACCACTTCCACCTTGAATATTTGTTTATGCAAATAAAATTCAGACTGCACAAGATTACATGTTCAAGAATACATTTCCAAAGCTTCTCTTAGAGACTTTAGGTGGTAGAAGCATCTTGGACTCCTCTCATCTAATACATCTCTATTTATCTATTCCCTTCAGGAATGTCACAGTTTTAGGAACTGATTCCAGTTCCCACTATGAACCTACTGTGATTGAAAATAAGCCACAACAGGGTACCAATGATGGTTCCCACAGAACAGAAGCAGCTTCAGATGAACATAACCTATCTGGTGGCAGGGCCAAGAATAGGCATGACAATGACTTGAACTTCCCATGCCTTGCCCATTGTGGGCTGCAGAGAATCACAGAATCATAGAATCATAGAATCATTTAGGTTGGAAAAGACCTTTAAGATCATTGAGTCCAACCATCAACCATGCCCACTAAACCATGTCATGAAGTGCCTTGTCTACATGCTTTTTGAATACCTCCAGGGATGGTGACTCAACCACTTCCCTGCACGGCCAGTTCCAATGCCTGACAACTCTTTCAGTAATGAATTTTTTCCTAATATCCAATCTAAACCTCCCCTGCCACAACTTTAGGCCATTTCCTGTTGTTCTATCAAGAAGCCTTTGATAGATTATGTATGGTAGCAAAGAAATTAAAACAAGCACTGAGCACATAGAGGCTCTTTTACCTCCTGTCCTGGACCTCTCAAAGCTGCTTCATAGAGTAAACTCTTAAACAGCTGCTGTTCATGCTTGTACTGCACAAGCACTTCTCTCACATGCAAGGAGATTTCCAACTCTTTTCACATTGTGTCAGAAGAAACCTCTTTAAACCAAGCATAACATGACTCACAGAAGTCAAAGATCCTTGGGTTCTTGGAAGGCCTGGTTGGATATTCTCTCTTTCCCTCTTCTGACAGACACAAACATGCACACAACCATTTACAATTAGGAAGACAGTTCATGCTTACAATATGTCCTAATTTTAAAGTAGGTTAAATTGAGGTTTAAACAACAATTCTTTTAATGTGCAAAATCTCTTAATCTCTCCAGTCTGTCTATATCCATGTCTCTTTAATCTGCATTTCGTAAGTCCATCACTGTAGTACCTAGATGTATATCTATTTAAAAAGCAGTTCTAAGTTATGATCAGGCAAGGATATCATTAACTTGCAATGTGTGCGAGGTTTTTTTACGTTTCTGTAAAAACACATCATTAGCAGTATAACAAACAGGCTCTACCAGGTTACACACATAGAGCAGTTGGTAGTACATGCTAGATTGTTTCTCTACTACTTCTAATAACATACCATACCATTTTGTTATCACTGCACATAGGGATTTCTAATTGCAAAGGATCATATTCAGCTGTTAATTACAATGATTTAGCAGACATGGCATTTTTAACTCACTCTTCATTCTACTGTGACTAAGAGTCTGATAGATATTTTCTCCTTCTAATTGCATTTGGTCTAATCTCATCTACCACTGATTTCAAATAGCAGAACAACACCCTTCATGGAAAAAAAGGAGAGAAGAACCATGGCCAAGGCCAATGAACATGATGCACAGATGTCTTGTTTTGCCAACACTGTGCATTCTCTAGCAATATAAGTGTGAAGTGTCATTCTAAATATTTCCAAAGTCTCAAACATTGCACAGCATCAAAGACTGAGATTGACTCATCAGCCTCTTTCCTATTTTTTTGTTATGTCAAAATTAGAGCAAAACATACACCACCACCACCCCACCTCACCCCCATTTACACGATTAAATACCTTAGCATTGTAGCACTTTACAGTTTCTACACCTAACATGCACACAGACACAAGCAGTGGATCCATGAATGAGTTTTCAAGTCTGCCCTGGGGTACCTAGCTGGCCAGGTCTGTGGATGGGAGAGCACTATGTGCAGCCATTTAGAAAACCAGTACCAAGAGAGACAAATTAGGGACAATCACGTTTTAAAGTGGCAGTTCTAGTCTGTAAATGACATGATGCTGGGCACCATATGAAAATATCAGGTGGGCCTTAGAATAGTACTGTCGTTGTTGTCCTGATGTTCTGGGAACATGAAGGGGGTGACAGGAGTCAGAGCAGATTCCTTTAGAGCAGTCGGGATAACTGTGTGAAACAGATAACTGCTAGGGCCCAGACATACTTCTAAAAAATTATCACAAGACTGATGAGACTGCACAGAGCCCATCTCTGAAGGAGTGAGTTCTGAGTCTCAGAACATCTTCATTTTCACTCTTAAGTGAGCTTCTTATGAAGAGATAAAGCAGAAGGTCAGGAAATCAGATCAGACAGCTAATGCTATTGAGTGTCTGGGTGTCCATCTGGGAATGTATACTTATTCCTAGGAGAACGTGTGGCTGAGCTGGATGAGTCAGGAATGAGACAGATGGCAACATCACATTGGTGAGGAATACAAGGTGTTTCACTAGGGAAATTAACCTTAACACTCAGAAACAGGTCTGCTAAGAGAATAGTCAAGACTTGATGTAAGTGGGGAAGAGAGAAATGAGCCAAAGTGGACTTCTGATTGTACAGCAAGCCAGATCAAAAGTGTAGGTCATCCTCAAAGATGTCAGTCAATTATAGCAACCAGATTGGCTTTCAGTCAAGAAGCCTTTACTGTTCAGGTAGGTATGAGCCATACCAGGACTGTATCACTGGAATCAAGCAAATCTGTTTAACTCCAGCTACGTCTTTCACAGTGAAATCACAGCATTGTTGAAAGATATGTCATTAAAACTAGGACTGCAGTATGTGAAAACTATGGTCCCTGTCCTCTAGCCCTGATGGAGAGCTCTGAAGACTGCAGTCTTCATGGGAGGTTATCAGCAGTCACACTCAAGAAACTGTGTGCTGGGATTTTGAAGGGAATGCTCTCCCATAAGTCCAGAGAAGATCTCAGATAGAATGACAGGGGTGCATTCCTTGTAATCCAATGCATCCCAGGCTGGTGGATACATAGCACATCACCAGCAAATCCGCACACACAGAGCATCCATTCATTAAGACCATGTCTGCATCCAACAATCTGCTTCTAACTATTCGTTCAACCATGCTATGAGACGTGTGTAAATCCTGGAAAAAGAAACAAATTCTACTTTTTCTTTTCCCTAAAAAATATTTAGGTTGAAGAAGAGGACATTTGTAGGTAATCCTACCTGCTTTTCAAACTGCCCTTGTGCAGATCTGGCCAAGCACATTTTGTTGTGGTATGCAGGCCATCAGAAAGCATCTTTCAAAGTCCACCTTTTGCAAGTCAGCTTCATTTTCAGCAAATGCTTGGAAGACTCAAAGGCTAAAATAAGTGATGTTTAGCACCAGCAAGAAAATTTATGCCTTCAACTAACCCAAGAGCTTCAATGAATTAGAATAATCATTCAGCATAATTGAATGTGTGGTAGCTATGGCCACATTTATTTCTATACAGTTGCATGAACTTAGTGTAGTTGTGTGTGCCATGTGGTATTTATACAATTTGAACCAAGGGCTCTAGGGATGATTCTGTATTTAGCTCTATGACAATAATGAACAAAATGATGGCTCAGGTGTGTAGAATATGCCATATCTCATTTTCTTTACAGTCTGGCACAAGACTTAGTCATGTACTGTTCAGGTCAATGGGGCATTTGTCTACAGGATGACTAAAGGATCAGACATACATAAGGTTATAATTTCACCAGACAAAACCCAACACTTTCATGCAGACAGATGTTTTCAGTGTCTTCTGTTGCAAATGTTTTGTGTGAAAAATTCCATTATAGCTTAAAGGCTTTAAAAGATTGTGTAAGCATAGTGGAATTCACTTCTTAACCAGACCTATCATTATAAATTAACCACACTTAGGAAATTTAAACACCTGTAAGTCCAAAACACTACTTAACTCTAAAATATTATTAAGAAATTTTAAGTTAAAATTCCTGTTTTAACAGCTGAATTTTAAGTACTTCAGCAAATATTGCCTTTTCATATTTCCTGTTCTTAATTACACATGACTCAATGGTACTTTATTATAAGACTAAACTCTGAGTAGTATTTCTCAATGATAAACAAAATACATATCCCCCCTGCTATTGAGGCCAGCTTTCTATATGCTCCTAATTGGATAAATAATTACCTGTTAGAACCCCTTTTCCTTTACCCATTTTTTAAAGTTCTTGCACAAATATCAAAGCATCATGTCTTAATAGAATTGTATAAATCTTACAGCAAAAACTCATTAACCACAGTTATAGAGGATTTTGTTGAGCCAATATAATACAGATATAATATTTTTATTATGATTGCCTATTTCTTTGATTCAGTTAGGACATACATGTGGAGTTCCCTAAGAACAACGCAGCCAGCATCTCGTTACCCTTAGTAGGAGTTTAAAATGGAGGAGAAAAAAGACTGCAGATATTAAAAGTGGACTGAATGAAAATCTACTCAGCCAGAATCACCTTAGCCTCAATACTTCAAAATTTTCCTGTTTACTGTGTCTGAAATGCAAACATATGTCTGACTAGTCTTGCTAACACATCATAAAGAAAAATAAGGCCTCATAAACTGTTTTTGTGTGTGTATATCCTTTCTCATGTCTCAAACAATCTGAGTGTTATTGTTTCACTACAGGTGGTCTTATGTTTTTATGAAACAGAGACAACTTAGCTCAAACACAGACAAAACCAAACTAATTTTGCACACAACTAATCTGCACACAAGCTAAAACAGCAGTTAATGATGATGTGAAATCAATTGGAAGTCATAGCCAGGGAAAATGAATTTCTGTTATAGAGAAAGGATATGATAATTTTAGACATGAGCTCTGAAAAACAAATCAATTTTAATATAAGACATGAAAGCAGCCTGGAGTTAGAAAACAAATTAGAAAGCATTTTTGAAGGCTTATTTATGATGCAGATAGGAAAGAAAGGCTCTGTTTGGGTGACCGTAAACATATTTCAGAAACACTGAAAATTTCATAAAAGAAATTAATGAGCAAGAGACATATCTGAATGCTGCATTTTACTGTTGTTCTATGAAAAATGAGAAAAACAGAGTGATTGCACTTCAAGGTACAGTTGGTCTTACATGTGCTGCATTTCAGTCAAAAAGAGCATTCACTTTACATATTATTTCATCAGTTGCTGAAGTGCACCCAGATCATGGACACAGCACAGAAATGATTAAGTCATTGCATGTTTCCCTTCACATTCATTAAAAGTAGAAAGACAAGTAGATTTTTTGTTTTCATACAAAACTAATAGGGGAGCATAAGAAAATAGCCTGCAGTTATCATAGTTGGAATTTGACAGCGGCATAAATATTAACACCTCCTATTTAAAAGAAACACATAATCACAAACACTTATGTTGTTTATAATGTCTTGTCATGATGTTTTTAATTGTAAGAAGTAAAGCCAATGGATCAGAATACTGAAACCAAATTATATTTTTTCCAGGACAAACCCCAGAGACTTCAGCCTAGTGAATCACAGAGGTTGCTACTTGCTTTACCTGTAATTCCTGGTGAAATCTTTCATGACTCTGAATTTTTTATGAAGGTATTCAGAAGTGAAATTCAGTCATAGAGGACTGTTAGTGTTGTGATGGAAGGTATGATGTCATTTGACCCAAAGACGCTACAGGTATACGTGTCTCTGCTTTCCTGAGGAAGGATTGGTAATTACATGGGGTGTATGGAGGTCTTATTGCCTTAGTTCAGAATAAACTTTGGGCAAGAATCCAGATGTAGTTCATGATACATGACTCCTTTGTAAAGGATTTTAAACTCCAGAGACCAAAGTTACACAAGCTGAATATTCAAAGTGTGGTGGCATACTAAAAAAACCCAGAATACAGAGGTACACAGGTTAGCTGAGCCCATTTTGAGAAGTGGACACATGAATGATTTCTCTTGTTCTTGGCTAACCAGAAAATGACAATATAAATCAAACAGCATTCTAGATCATCAGTGTCCTCGCTTGGGTTGGTGATTTTTGCCCTTAATGTTTTGCCCTCATGCTTTTTTTGCAGTCTGCTTACATTTCTAGCATTGAAACCTTCTGCTTATTTTATTATGGAAAGTATGATGTCATTAGTTTGAGAAGTCAGTGATCTCTGTAGTGCTTAAAGACAAGGTATATAATGGTTTGAAACTAATATCACAAATTAGGAAATATAAATATTTATAGACGGTTACCAAAATCTCTTGTGTAATAAAAATGTATTTATTCACAAGAATTATATCTTGCTGGCTACTCAATAGCTCCCTTATAAAAGATCCAGGTTGCTTAAACATATATAATAGCATACAATGCAACTGACAGGCAAAAGTCTCTTTCACTTAGCACCTGAAAAAAAAATACTTATTCTACTACGTTGCTTAGACTGTGTAAAGTAATTCTAAAGTTTGCCTTAATCACAGGCAGAACCAGAACTTTATCACCCAAGCAGAGGACAATTTTCAGTCATCCGACTTAGGTATGAAGAAAGTCTTTCTTAGTTCTTAAGTTCTACCGACATGGGGGAGTTGGTCCAGGCTCTACCTTTATTTTTTTGATGAAGGAAACAAAAAATATATTGCAAAATGCCACACAACCGACATGGGGGAGTTGGTCCAGGCTCTACATTTATTTTTTTGATGAAGGAAACAAAAATTATATTGCAAAATGCCACACAAAGTGAAAACCACTGCAAAGTGATGACAAAAATAACATCAGAGGGAAAGATATAGGAGAAATATACCAAAAGGGGAACATGCGTTAGAGTGATGACTTTAAAAGAATAAACCAGTTAAATAGACATCAGTGCAAAGGTAACAGGAATGATTCAGCAGACTTCTACAGAGCAGTGAAGGTTATCAGACAATGATGGAAGACTTTTGCAGAAGATGTAGAATGGGAAACAAGTGCAATTAGTTTTACAGAGATTTTTCTTGCATGGCTTTAATGTAGATCACATAGGATCTGGCTCTCATCTGACAGTAGAATAGATCAGTGACCTCAGAGAGTCAGAACATAGTGGAATTTGAATTAAGAAATCAAGCTCACAAACATTTCATATACTTGGTTTTAATGAACCCTTAAAAAACGCTGTCCTGTTTTTGACACTAGTGAATGTGAGTGGTCGGATTCGGCAGGTAGGAACGTCAGCATAATCCTCCCAGCGATACCCCGGCAATCCACTTCTGTAGCGGCATATTGTTCCTCTGCTATCCTTCAATTGTCTGACCAAAGGGTGTTTGCTTATTGAAACAGCCCGATGTCTATGGAAATTAAAGACCAAAGCAAAGCTATCAAATTCTATTATATTTTTTTGCTGTGGTCAATCCAGAAGTGCTTGTTTTGTACATGAGGAGCAAATCAGGCTTCTCCTCTGTCACATAATCCTATGTTTTTTTAGAAAAATATGTTAGGAGAAACCCACAGCTCTACAGTAATGAAGAAAACCACAGGCAGAAATAAAGCCAAATGGCAATGAAGGACTTTGTGCAGGACAAGAAATTACCAGAAGGAGGAATTGTCAATTGAAAGACTATAATTTTTGTATTTGTCTATATAGAAATGCTCTTGGATTTTATAAAAAATGCCACTTTTAGTTACTACTTTCTTACCTAAACAATACACTATAAAAATCTTGATAACAGTTAATTACTTACTTTCTGGATACTTGTATCCTCAGTAAGGTACCTGAGCCTCAGATCAGAGCTCTCTCTCAACAGTTTTACAGTCATAGCATGCTTATTAAGGAGACCTTGTATTTCCAAGCAATCACCTTAGAAGCTTCACTACAAGAAAAGAATGTGCAAGAAGACTTGGTAAGATTAGTGTGCACAAGCAACGCCATGCATTAGGTATGCAGCAGAAGAAACCCAACTTGCATGTCAAGTGTGAGACAAACTGTGACAACAATGCAAATCCATCCTCTATTTACAGTCCTTATATACTCACTGCAGGTCCACCTGGTAACCACGTACACCACAGGTCTTGAAACTCCACTGGTGTGACCTAAGCTCCTGAGCGAATTGGCAGCAGACAACTGTGTCTGCATATGAGGCTGAATTATGGAAAACGGTTGGTTTTCGTCCCTGTGGATTTTCCATCCAAATCTTTTTCCAGTTAAAATAAAAAGGGCTTTTTCTTACACATCAATCATAAAATTGTTTTTAAAGCTTCAGGACACTAAATATCCAGGTAAATAAAAATAAATTGAAATGTAAAATCTGTTACATACTCTTCTGCCCTCCACACAGCGCTGGAGCTCGGGCTTGGCTAGCACTGAGTATCGGCAGCCGTGGGGCTGCCACGTTATTTCTCTCCAGTCACAGGTCCTGTTGTCAGAGCAGCTGAGGCAAGGCACAATCCACTGCCCTGGAAAACAGCAATGGGATGTCAGTACCTCCTCTATATTTTTGTGAGTAGCTTTATTATACAGCAAGAGACGTATTTTTGAGTATTTTTTCATGGGAGTTTTCACTAAATTAAATGCCCCCCAACCCTTTGAAGAGACTATTTCCTTCCTCTGTGTTATGCCTTTTTCATTTAGCTGGGGTGGGAGTTTTTCCTTTCCCTGAAAGAGCTGCGAATGCTCAAATTTGACAGTTGTTTGCAGGTTTGCTTCTCAGTTCACGTTGCCTTTCTCATAGCAGCTTGTCCTTTCTCCACAGAAGGAATATAAGAAAGGGAAAGGGCGTGAGGAAGCTGAATGCAAAAAGAAAATATTCACATTCAGAAGTGTCCAAACACAAGATTCATTCTCATCTACAAATAAATGTCTAAAAGTTGGGTTGCTGGTTGAAGTTAGGCCTTGAGAACCCCTTGATAGAAAAATGAAGCAAGAGAGAGGGTGACTTCCCCTTGAAAATACTTATTTCTTTAATTTGTAAGAATTCAGAGGACTGTCCGAGGTTACACATATACATTTCAGAAGGTGAAAGTAAGGTGAGATGAATCACCTGTACGCTATTTATTAGAGCCTGATCCCTATTTTCAAAAATGATTTTGCAGATCAGAAGCATAAAGTGGGATTACAAAAAATCAGTGGGTTTTAGGCACCTCTTACCTAAGGTTGAATGGTTTTGTTATTTTGGTTTTCTAAAGCTATTAATTTCCAAAATCCTATGGGAAGTCTGGGGGATTTAACTTGTGAAGGAAGACAGAAAACATTTCAGTTGCCTTTATATTCAGATCAATGCAAGAAACACTTTTCCTAGCCCATAAAGGTGTACCATCCTGACAATATTTCCCGGTGTCTATGTATGTCTAATAGCAAAACCTGCGTTCGCTCTGATTAAAGGCATTACACAAGGAACAGCACGGAGGCCCCCAGATCCTTGTGTCAATGCTGTCAGGCCTTGCTAGCACAGCGGGGTGTCTCACCGCTGCCCAGCAAAGGGCTCCAAAAGCAAATGTTTGCAGAGCAGACATGGCCTTAGAGTTTGTGACTGTCACTGCTACCAGACAGCAGCTCAGCAGCCAGCTGGGTGTGCTTCGCTGTGTGTGATAGATTGCAGCTGCATAAGAAGCCAGAGCAAAAAAACAAGGCTGCTGCCTATCAACTTTTATCAGGCCAGTGACTGAGTGGGAGGCTGAGCGAAGCAATCCTGCAGGATCCCAGCAGCCTTGGGAGAGCCAGCTGCTACCTCAGGAGCAAGGGAATTTCCAGGGAGGTAGCCTGCGCTTGCACTGAGCAAAAGTCCCAAGCGAATATGTTTTGGTAAGTAGCAGGCTGACTTGTCTTAGCAGATAAAGTCGTCCTTCTAAATAAAAGCATCAAGAATTGTTTGTATGGGAGCCTGCACTGGTACATCTAAGGGCAGAATATATCCCACCGCAGCTTCAGCTGCTGTGTAGCCTGCACAGCTGCTGCTACTTCTGCCCTGTGCAGAACACGCTCACGCCACCCTCAGCTCCCCTTGCAGATGATGTGGAGCAAATAATGGCAGACTGAACCTAAATAAAAGCCTGGACACTGACTTTACCACGCTGTGAGTCAGTAAGCATAACCCAGCTCCTCCGGTTCCCATGGGTGCAGGTGTGTCCTGAAGGCTGCTGCTGGGCAAGCAGCCTGGTTCAGCATGGAGGAAGGAGGGGAAGGAGAGACACTCAGGACCATGGTGGTAGGGTGTAAGCGGGGAGACGGAGCTGCCCAGCACCCCTGGCTTAGAGGAGTTTCAAACTTGCATTGTCTGTGTCCTAATCACCTAGCTGTTAGTCCTTAAGGACAATGTTCCCCACTCTTCTTATCAGCTGAGGACCACTTCAAAATTCATTAGGACAGGAAAATAGCATGATTTTAGCCTGGCAATTCGCAGGGGGAGAAGAGAGACCTCAACTTTGGACCCTGGGCAACATCCTATGTAGACTTTTTATCTAGGGGCTAACATGAATCTTTATCTAAAGGTACACAGTGGATAACCAGGTTCTGGAGCAGGGAGTGCTTCTCCAGTTGAATATCCTGCTCCACTGGGAAACCGAGGGCTAAATTTAGACAATTGCTCTTTCTTGCAGCCTCCAGTGCTGGCCATTGTGAATCCCTTCCTCACACTGGCCCGTCCTTGGCTTTGAGGTGCCTTGCTCCAGGTTGTGGCCTCCTGGCCACCACTGGGGCCAGGCATGCTTTGACACCCCCAAGATTTCTATTGCCACTTGTGGATCTTACCCTTAGCTCCCTCTGCACCCCCTTTACAATCCATGGCTAAAGGATCTAAAGGATCGTTCCCAGCTTCGTAGCAGTCGTACAAAGAGACTGAAAAGTGCACGGTCTCAGATAGCACGGCAATAGGTGCGATGCAAATACCTTTTATTGCTTTGTGCCTTTTCAGTAACAGAGCAGGGACAGAACAGTTGGCTGGTTTGCAGTCTGGACTCAGAGACTACCACTACTGTAGAGTTCTTCATAAATCATATGAAAGTTGGTTTGGGCAGTGGTTTATATTTAAAAATTATATGAAAAATGGGCAGGTTTTTTCCTGATGTTGTAATTTTTCTTTAAAACCAAATACATAAAAGTTCTGGCAATGTCTACAACATCTGAGATCCCTCATTTTATGGAATTTTCTTCTTAACATCCCACACATTTATGAGCTGATCTGGGTTTAGGTAATAAACTAGAAAAGTAGAACTATATAAAATGAATATTAAGGAGCTGAGACATCTGAAAAATAAAAGTTTAAACTTTGGCAACAGAAAGTGATAAGTACCTTTTGAAAAGCTTCCTTCAAATAGCTTGTTTGATTTATATTCAATAGCTCTCTAGGTATATTAAGAAAAAAATAGATCCATTTTTGGCATAAGCTAAAGGTTAGTGGCAAATATAAAAAAATTAGAGAATAAGGATATATGGAGATAAACTCATGTTTATAGGAAGCAATGACATTTAATGCTAACAGAACAGTTGCAGTTTTTATATTTATATCAATTTTTTAAATGATGCGTGTAAATTTATGCATTTTTAATCCAATTATTATGAACTTTTCCTATTGTAACTTCACAACAGTTAGTCACTGCATTCCTAACCTTCAAAAATAAGATTGTGTTAAAAGGTAAAATGAATCTCATATGTAAAAGAAGATGACAATTAACAGTGAAAAACTGCAAACAATGAATATTAGTTTGGAAATTAAGCTCATTTTCTATTGCAATTATAAGTTGCTTTTTGCCCATTTATATAAGGTAGCAACACACAATGCAGCTTTCAACACCATTTCCATCAGCCTGCATTTTGTGGTGTTCAGCTAAGAGTTATCATTGGCTCTACCAGGCAAGGGAAAGTTTACCTACAATTCAATGAAAGAGCAGGAAAGAGAGAGCTGCTCTTAGTTTATTCATAAATTAAACATTGGTAAACCCAAAGTTTTATGAAAGCCTGTAAGTAGGAGGTTTCCACAGGAAGAATGAAAGTAAACTGGATTTTTGGTTAATTAGAGCAGTTTATCAGTTGCATACATAAATCTTCTGCTTAAGATGTGAGATTAAACATTGCCAGTACTTCCAAAGACTGCTCTCCTAAAATGGCATGAAAAGAAATACACTTTTTAAATAATTTGTTAGGACTGCTTACTTTGTATTTAAAACATATTAGCCTAAAGTTAAAAGTTTTAACCACTAATGGCTGTACACTTAATTTGATAATTTTGTTTCTTCTTTCAGCCTCTTTTATTTTTATTCAACCCTTCCTATTGTCATAGCCACAAACCCACATATTTTCCTTTAAAGATCAAAATCAAAGTTTTTCTCTAGTGATGAACAACTATCCATGTAAAAAGAAAAAAATATTCTAAACTGACAGCTCAAAATTTAAATATTTAACCTAAACTGATGCTAAAGATAGTTTGTTGATTTATGACTAGTTTACTTTTACATTTGGTGTCTATTTGACACCCTAAGACTTTTAAAAACTACTTCTCCTTGAATAGGCTATAGAAATATTTTTTTCTTTTTCTTTCAGCTGCATTCATGAAAAAAAAACCTAAAATTATTTTTAAAAGGACACAATTTTGATGCTACAGAATAAATAGCCTTAGGCCTACAGACTTATGTCCAAACTGATATTTACTGCTTGTAACCAAAGGAGACACTCATTTGGTTGAACATCAGTTTATGTCTGCTGGACCCAAATCCAGATAGCTGTCGAATACAAAGAGAGCTTGTACAAAATTATGTTAAACTAGATACAGTTGTAGAAAGTGTGGAAAGTGGGATACAACTAAAACACGCATGTCACAGCCGTTTGGCAGAACATTAGAACTGAAGCTGTGATCTCATACCCACCAGATTTTGTAATTGTCTGCAAACCAAATTTCTACAGAGTGCAGTAGCCGATTCACCTGCAGGAATTTAGCACAACTTGGGGTTCTCATGGTCTCTATCAAATTCTCTCTCTCTCTGATGAGTCAAATGCATGGTTAATGCTTACTGACTTCTGTATTATTGATAACAGAGCAATACTGAAGAAAGACCTAATTTTCTTGTGATAGACTTGTTCAAACACCATTGAATCAAAGGGGATTTTCTGATGGGAAAAGGATTTCTGTTGCTATGAAAACTGTAATTTCATTCCATGAACTAAAAAAGATGGAAAGAGAGAGACTTCCCTGGGTGAATATTCCAATTTGTATTTATTGATTTAAANCAGCGAGAGCTGCACTATTTAAAAAAAAAAAAAAAGAGAGAAAGAGATCGTGTAAATTAAGTGCATATTTGGTAAGATGCTGAGCTTCTTCCAAAGACTAGTGCCATGGTGACTAGGACAGCAGGAAGCCAGTTCTGCCTTTGGTTAGACCCTGAACTACTATCTCTGCACTGCCTCAAAGGACTAAAAGCGAGGCATGAAGTCCTCATTGTACTGAACTGCAAAGCAGACTTCTCAGTTCTACCATAAATGTCAGAGGAACTAAGATTTCATCTCTATCTCTGCCGCTCTGCCTCAGGCTCTGCCTATGTATGCACAAACAGAAGCTTTTGCCAGCACAGATATATTTTGCTGTGATAGTACCTCAGTATCCTTATACAACTAAGCTGGTCCCTGGCGTAAGAACAGTGTATGACGCTGCCTTACTTTTGCAGTAGTTTTGAGTTTTCTTCTGAGAGGAAATGACGTTGCTTGGCTTCTCTGAAAATTTAACTTATTTAAGTAAAAGAGATGTTGCTGCTTTAGCTGGGAATTTGAAATTGCTCCCATATGTGTTAGGAAAATGTTCACTGCCAGGAATGGGATATCATTCAGTTGTTACAAATTTGGAATGATTTTCCCCAAAAAGCCATGCTTTCCAGTTCGAGTTTGAAGTTGTGACATACATTAAAACTATACAGCCACTTGTTGCCAGACACTGCAAACCCCAGTTCTAGGCTCGTTAGACACCTCTTGGCAATCTTCGCTTTATAAGCAGAAATTTTTCTTCTCTCTTTAATATATTTGTCCTGTGATACTACAACTCCTGAAGTTTGTTTCCATTTTGATTGTGTATATTATTCACAATACGGCTGTAAAATATATTTTATATTTAGCTTCACTTAGCTAGACACAGTATTCAAAAGAAGCATGTTATAAAGAAGCATGTTATGTATCAGGAGATACAGACTGTCTGCCCCAGAAGGACTCTTCTGTAGATTTGGTTTGGGCTTTCTATTCAGGAACTTTATGTCTTGATATAGTAACATAGGATGGGTTGTGCTTCTTTAGAATTCACAACTTGCTGTGTGATTAAAATACACTGCTAGGTACAACAGTGTCTCCTTTGTGCGTTCCCTTCATATAACACAAAATTAATATATGCCTCTGTTTCACATGAACTGATGCATTCAGGCAGTTCCCACATTCCTTTTACTTTGTGTTGATTATTCCATGAGTTTGTGCGAATTTACTGCTGTGAGAAGCTGCCCCTATCTATGGGGCATATTTTATCTATGTAAAAATACAGTTGTGTTAGTAGACCTTACAGGACTGTGCGGTTATTTTTCATTTGTCTAATGAAGAATTGAACAAAATTACTTACTGTCTAATCCAGCAGCAACTTAAGCTATGAATAAAACTGCATACCTGCATAGTCCTGTGCATTACTCAGATTTGTTAAAGTACACTTGCAAAAATCTTCATGCAGCTGTGACCTAAACATGAATACCTGTCCAAGAACCTGTTGTAATCTGGGTTCTCAGTAAACCAAAGAGATGTCTTGATTGCATTGGTTATTGTACAATGTTTGATTTATCCATCTTGTTTTTTTAAGGTATCAATATATGTAAAAACACATACTTTACTGTTTGAAATTGTAAATTGGTTTTGTGTTTCCAATATAGAAGTGGAAATACAAAATTCAAATGGATGAAAATGTTGTGTTCTTTTTCTAAAGCTGATTTTTGTTTTGAGTAGATAATCCCTTCCATTTAGATTAAAGCACTTTTATTTTAAATGGTTTTGATGGAAATATTTCAATGCATTATAAAGGCTACATGACAATAACACAAGCAGTGGTGGATCACTGATTAGAAACTTATTAAACAAAAAATTGTCACAAACTAATTAACCTGTTTTTAAAAATCTGTAATTATTAAAAGTGATTAGTTAAATTAGTGTGCATAGGTTAGTGCATGTCCATAGAAAAGAGGAAACATTGTTTCTAGTTTTACTTTCATGAGGTGCATGAGTTAATTTTCAGAAGAAAGAGCATTAAGTACAAACCTTTTGTGTCTCCAGCTTCACAGGTCTTAAACACCGATTGTGAAATTGCTGAGAGGTGTTCAGGAGACAGAGGCTGCAAGCCACAGGACTCCTCTGGACGAATTCGAGAACCACAGTCCTGAATTAAAATGAAATCTGTGTGAAAATGACAGCACTGCACCCATCCATATGACTTTGAAATCCTCTTCAAGTACATTTAAAGAGGAAAAAAGTTATTTGGGGTTGGTTCTGCAATTCATTCATCCTTTGCTTTTCAATATATATTTTTAATACAAAATTTTGAATCCTTTTTCCATTCAGGCAATGGTTTTGTAATAAATTATTCCAATCCACAGTAAATGTACAAGATACTACATTTGCTAAAGATATAATAAAATTTATTAGGGTAAATATATATAACATTCATGTAATGTCACGTTGTCTCTACTTAATGTACAGTCTCTACCTATTTGCCCTTAGCAATTTTGTATGCACATCTGCAATCATATGGAATACATTTCTCTGATGAAGTGCCCCAAATTCGCTTCAGGAGATAGAGGTGCATAAAGGAAAAGAGAAAGGAAAAAAAAAAAATTTCAAGAGGAAAATGTTTGAGCTAGTAGAATAATTATAAAAACTTATTAAGGGTACTGAAGGAAAGGATTTAATAGAACTATGAATATGATTTTCTTGTGGGTCTTCATGTGAGGTGAAATCCATAGTAAACCTCAGACACTACCATAAGGGTAACAAAAACAATGGACATATTTATGTTTAAAACATTCACCTTTTAATTAATTTTCTTCACAGGAAAGAATCTGACCCTTTTTTCACGTTCTAGTTAAAGAAGAGTTCAGTAAGACCCACAATTAACACAGAAATATTCTATCTGTATTTATGCTTGGATACAGAAATGTGGACTGGTTATTAAATCAACAGAATGTAGTAAAGAACTAGAGACTGCTAATGCAATGGCATACATTGTAAACACATTTCATAAGGAGCTAAACTGCTCAGATTTTGATAATTTCTGATAAATATTATAGCCATTAGCAGAAAAGTATACAAGAATTAATTAATGACAGATGCCTAAAAAATTAGCAGTAACAACCTGGAATACCAATCAATCAATTTGAAATAACTTTCTTAAAATTTGCAAGCGAAAAGTGTTATTGGCTCTTAGAAAACCTGATCATTATTCTATATGGAAGGCCAGAGGTGCCGTCAGCTCCCCAAAATTTCAGACAAAATATCCAGATAAATAGTGATTCCTTAACATAAGTTTTAGCACATGTGGGTTCTTATATTTTAAGCAATGGGTTATTTTAACTTTGTGCCTTACAGCTATAATGTTCAAGCATCCACTGACATGGACATCTCAGCATTTGTGACATCTGGCAATTCTTTCGGTAATTTTAGGCATCTACAGCATCTACGGCTGCATGAGTTGCTCATTTTAGTTTTCCTTTATAATTTCTGCAGAGAAATAGCATTCCTAGGACACATTTTTAATCTTTTAGATGTGCACTTCAGGAAAAAATGAAACACAGCCTAAAAATGCCTTTCTCCTTCAAGTGTAACAAGAGTTTAGAACAATTCAGAGGCATATATCTACAATAGTTCAGATGAATTTCTCTTCAAATTACTCTGCAAAAATACTCCTCCTCCATACTGCATTGCCCAAACTGGTGCTATTGCCAGTTGTTCCATCAGAAGATAGGAGCATTCTGGGCGTCAGTGTTAGCTTAAGAAATAGTGTCTACTATCTCATATTTCATTGTCTCACCCTCATTTCTGGATTGTGATAAGCTCAGCAGAACACAATGAGGGTTTTTTTCACCAAAACCGAACAGCTATAAAACTGGGACTTGAAATAGCGAAAAAGATAATTTTATGACAAAGGAGAAAATATTATGAAAATTTAACCATGGCAAACATTATTTAATGTGCTTTTACTTTTAAATACTGTGTGGAAAATGCAGTTGTGGCCCCCTCTGGCTAAATGGAATAGTAGTCATGGTAATGTTCAATAAATCAAAATTTGCCTTTTTAAAGAATTGCATATGCTTAGTACTACTAATTAGTTACAAACAAACTACACAAATGTAAACACCGTTTTACTGGAGTGTGTTCATTTCAAGAAGGAGTATTGAAACCAAAAAGAATAATAAAATGTTATTTCTCCAAAAAATAAAAAATACTTCATTGGTCTTTTCTTCACTGAAGTGTGCTGATTTCTATTTTTATTTTATAAAATGATATTGAAATTGGTTTGGCAACTGTCATATAATACCTTTCACTGTTTCCATGAAATTACGCTACATGTAGGATGCCATGCCTAAATTGAACCAATGAGCAAATGACAATTATGTCCTAATATTGTCAAGCTGAAACTTGACAGTTAGTGGGATATGTGCCACTGATATAGATGGATATATGAATCCATGCTGGAACTTGGTAAATACTGGTGGGTCTTGATTATGCAATCAAAACCCAAAGTGAAATAGTTGTCTCATAATTATTCTGATTTCATTAAATTCCATGGTGGGAAAAAAAAGGACTTCAAAGGGTTAAGGCCATTTTTTGTGCACAAAAAGTAGAGAAATGGTAGATATGTGTGGGTTCTTTTGTACTGTTGTCCTGTTCTCTGCTTAATGCTCTATAACTAGCAAAAGGTGTTATGACAAAATGAATG
>VYZV01020006.1:4525-18482 GCA_013401275.1 Pandion haliaetus
CCTGTGTTTGTTTTTTAAATGATTTTTTTTTTATAAACACTATTTAAGAGCTATTCAGGTTCCACCAAATTCTATTTCCCCACCTGATATTAGGAGTTCATTTGACCCCAGTGTCTCTAACTGCTCTCATTCGAGACCTTGAGTGACAGAGCCTGCTGGGCCTGTGTGGGACTTGATCTTTCAGCATGTTGCAAATTGCAATTCTACAAATGGTTTTAAAGAAAAAAAAATAGAACAATTATTATGTTTTAATTTTGATTCTCTCAGTACCTAATGGATGTGGCATTAACTGAAGAATGTTTTGTCATACATGACCTTGAGCTATAATAACATCTTATTAATAATAAAGATTTGATTCTTTCATGTTATTGTTTTCTTTTTTCCCTAACTTGTATAGCTTCTTCCACCCAGTCAATGTGTATATCTTGGCTCAAAATGCAAGATGAGGGGCTGTTGCCTTTGTTCTCTAAAGACTTGATGGAGAAATAACTTCTGTGTGCTGTAGTTTGAGATGTATATCCTGAGGTCTGTCTTAAGTTTCCTTTCACTGAGGTTGCTCTGGAGGGAGGTGTGACTTCCAAGTATCTGGTGCCACAGAAGGGTTCTCTGACATAGTTAAAATATATGGCTTTCTGAAGGCCTATCAAACAAAGGTTTTGTTTTGTTCTTTGTGCTGTGCGTTATCTGGAGTAAGTACATCAACTTTAGCAAGCCTTATAGGAGATGTTACCTGGTAACATTAAAGTTTATAAAGCACAAAGCTGCTTGGGAGCCCATTATCCTACAGTACTGTGAGCCATAGATCCAAGTATGTCCTATTTTCTAGCATTAATGACAAAAGTTAGTGATGCTAGTCTTGTTCTTTTTACTGTAACACTTTCAAACTTTTTTTTATCCTGTGGTATCAGGACTGGATGGAGGCACAATTCAAACCTATATTTTAAGTCATACTTCCCTTGCTTTGCTTGCTACAGAATATCTTGAAACTAGTTCTCCTTTAACAGTTTATAGATGTCAGCACCTCCTGAACACTGTAGAGGTAGTAGTGTTCAGATGTAATCAAATACAGTGTTACAAGGTAGGTGTGCCTGAATACATATGAATTAATCCTAGCTGTAAACTTTAACAGAACCAGAGCACAGTTGTATCAGGAAATTGGAACAGCATTAAGCAATCCATGCCAAAATTTGACTTGTATTTATTTGAATAGACAAAACTTTAAATTGATGGATTTTACTATAAAATTTCTCATGAATATTTCTCAGCAGCATTGTCTATAATTCAGTATCACTTGTTGCAGTTAAAGTATTTTTAAGGAAAAAGACCACACTTTTTTTACCCTTAGGCTTTAAACATAGTTAATGCACTTCTTTAGCAACAGTTACAGAAAATGTTTCATAATGTAAGTAGAATATCTGCAAATCAGGTTTTCTGTCTTTTGATAGCCCATATACATTCATAACTGTGGAATATACAAAGTAAAATTTTTAAGCTTATTAATGGAGGTTGGCTAGGCAGTTAATTCTTGTGAGGAGTCTTGAGTACAGTTGTTCTTACAAGAGCAAATTAAGTCATCTTGCAGCCCAACAATTTGTTGGAAGGCTGATGAGGCAGAATATAGGCTTGATAGTCAATGTGGGATTTTGAAGAAATACATTATCCATTCACCTGTAAATTTTAGTGCTGGAACCAAGGAAATAACACCAGAATAGTTAAAAAATAAATATGTATATATAGTGAATAAGTTTGCTAAAAAGACCAGGGTAAAGGCAGCCAAACTGAAAATGTTTAGGAGTGCAATCTTACCTCATTTTTGTTTTACCTTCTGAAATTTGTATTGCTGTGAGACCAACTGTATTGAGACAGGTGCTGTGATTGTGTGAGACTTGCTGGCAGAGCTGTCTGTATAGTTTGCAAATCCTGCTGTTCATGTGCATCCGGCATTTTGTGTAGGTTAAATGGGTTGGAATGAACTGTGTCATTTAGAAACTTATGTGGTGGGGTGGTTTTTTTCCTTTTACAACATGCGAGTCAATACTGCACTCTGTGTAGGCTAGCTGCTTTTTGCTATACTTGTGTTTTGTTTTTTTACTGCTTTATTAGTATTTGCAACCATGTGATTTGGGATGGAATGTACATGATGATACAGTTGCTAAACAGATTTTGTTTGCTGTAACATAGTATATATTTGCAACTAGCCTAAGACTTTGGGTTAATAATTGTTGAGAGGTGAAGGGGTCTTCTGCTTCTAAACCCCATTAACAGTAAGGGAACGTAACAGTCTAAATCACTAGCACATAAATGGAAGAATAAAAAAAATCTGGCCATTGATTTCTATTTCACTCAGTTGACGGAAAAGAGCTTCAGCGATAGGGAATCATACCAAAGCAATAAAGGCTTTTACATTATGTAAAAAAAAAAAAGTGTCGGACTAGATAGAATTTACTTTTTAGTACAGCTTGTCAGTCCCATTTACACATTTCGGAGATAATGGGCCCTTATTAAGGAGAGTGAGCCTACAGCAGTGTTTTAGAGTAGAAGGAGGTCTCTCAAGTGTTTTTTCAAGAGCATTATTAGAGCCTGGGTGAATTTATAGGAATCACTTTTTACTCATTGTATCTTAAACTATAATAGTCTATGTTATCCTGCAGCTATGTCTGTACTCAGTCAAGAGCTGAGTTTAGAACCATTTCTTACATGTCTAGACCCAGTAAAAAAAAACAAAAACCTGCTAGCATCATTCTTAATTGGATGCCTAAAAGTGGCTCTGCAGAAATCTTCTGTGGCAAAGCGAAGCAGAAGAAAGATGGTAGGAATTTCAGTCATCATTTTCTGGTACATCTCTCTTCAGTCTTGAACAGGGGTTGAGTGAGAAGGAGCAAGCAGACTGGAAGATCATTTCACATTCTAGTTCTGGATTTCGGGGCTCCATGAGGGTTGTTTCTGCACTGCATGGGAATAAAATCCTGCTGCTCTGACTCCCTCGTCACAAGGTTCCCAGTGGCACAGCACAGACATCCAGGGCTTCTGAGCAGCTTCAGAAATGGAGACCTGACATGTGGTAATCAAGGGTGTAGTAATACCATTCCTGTTCCATTGTTTTTAATATGATTCTCTAACATGAAGTAGAAGGAGGTGCTAAGAGTAGACTACTTTGGTTATACCTACAAAACTTTTTTAACTTGGATGTGATGGATTTGATAAAAGAAAATGCCTTTTCCAACAAGAAATGCTTGAAATCTGTCTTTAGAGTAAAGGGATGTATGGTGGCCAGCTAGGAAGCACTTCATACACAAGTTTTATTGAAACTATGTCTAAACACCATTTTTGATTTAAGCTTGTGTCCCTGTATAGATGGAATGTGAGGTTTTAGGCATAGACACCATTTCTCCTGTCGAAAGCTGACAACCTCAGTTTTCATTTAACTGACTCTTGATTCTTGAACAGAAAAGATTATTTTTTAAAATTATTTAATTTCCTATGCAATGCTCATTAGATTTGAGACATTATGCAATGGCTAATAGCAGTGATGCATATATTGGATTCCCAAATAAAGATTTTACAGCAATTCCTGTCCAGCTCTGCTTTAAACAAATGAAAGCCTTTAGGCTGATCTGAATGGATATCTGCTGAAACCCTGACTACAAAGAGACAGAACTAAGCATCTGTGCAGCAGTGGGAGCTGAATTTTGAGGTACTGAAATTAAATTCTAATTTTTAGTACAAGCATTTAGTGAAAAATAAAATATGAAAAAGCATTGTTAACAACAGTTGAATCAGAGGCTATTCAGATTGGTTTCATAAATGTAATGTCCAGCGTACTGAAGTTGTTCGACAATTGTGGCATTGCATTTCGAATGTAATTAAAAATAGATAGTTATTTGATGTGAACATTCATTCTTTATTTCTTTGACTCTATATGACTTCAGATTATCTTTCTGTTAATCTTAGGAAGCCTTATAAATTTAGTGCTCTATTTCCAGTACATTGGACTGATATTTTCCATGCGCAGATATGGCAATATATTGCTGGAGTGGTGAACAATGTGGCACATAAATTTATAATGAGGGTAAACCTGTATGTGAAAGAAATAGTTGAAATCTTTTAAAGCTGTTGATGTAACAATAATAGTAGTAGTCTGTTTTCCTTCAAAACCTGGAGTAGCCTTTGATATGACTTTATGGACAAGATTAATTAATTGTATGTCAACTGTCAAATAATTAATTTAAAATTCAGATCTGAGGGGAGATACAAAAACTGTAGACTCATATGGAGTCCTCTTCATTTTCATACTGTTGGAGTGCTTTTGATAAAGTAGAAAGAGGATGGAGTAGCAGCTAGCTGTCTGGAACTGATCCACAGCTCATTGAATTAAATGGGCATTTTTTTCATTAACTTTAATCATCCTTGGATTGAACCTGTATGCATATGATTTAATTAGTAGCAAGCTTGGGAAATGCCGGTATGTTGGCTTTTCTAGTGTCTTACCTACTGAGATGGTAATTACATAAACCAATATATTTGTGTATCTATGATATGGCAAGTGCAGAAGTACCCACAGTTGGCTTTCCATGCTGGACCTTTATTTGAAAGCTAGACATTTTACTGCTAAACCTCCTCTTCTTTCTTGTTAATTATAACATTGTATCTGATCATCTTATATTACACATAAACCAGATCTATTTCTATGTCATTGAAAATATTTTTGTGCCAAAAGGGGGTAGATTGTAACTTTATTGTATGTCTAATTTTTAACCATATGCAAAAAAACCCCTTAAGTTATATTTAACGTTAAGGGTTAAAAATGCAAACTTTTGAAGGTAGTCTATACCTGAGAGCAAAAAGGAGGTTCTCTAATGTCAAATGCTTAGTTGTCCAATAAAGTATGTTTTCATCACAGATCATGTTGAAAGTATCTCTAGTAACGCTGTCATTTTGGTTTTGTTTTTGGGGGTTTTTGTTTGTTTGTTTGTCTTTTAAATTGTGTAAAGCAGTGTAGCTTCATGTTGGGAGGTGCCTTTACATTTTACATGAGTTTGAGGGGCAACCAGAGGAAACCTCTCTGCATAAAGGCAAGTTTGCAGCAGGTTTGTAGGCAAAGCAGTTGCACAGTCATGGTTCAGAATGGTCAAATGTCTCTTCTGAGCATCTGAAACGTTTTTACCCTCAACCAGATTTCTGTCACATTAATACATGCTGATGATTAGGTGAGCTGCCCCAATGCTTTAGCTGTGGCAATTGATGAAGTTAAGATACTGTTTGGGGTGAGGGAGGAAGAGTGATGGGGGCTGGCTGTGGGTGTTGACGCTGGATGCAGAGAGTCTGTGTAGATGTGTCCTGTGTTTGCTTAGCAAATATTGGCATACCCTGTTGTGAGTCTGAACTATTTACAGTCTAAGAGTTTATGAAAGCTACCAGGCTTCTTATGTATCAGTGGCATAAACAGGAATAGTAGGTATAAATACCAAGGTAGAAAGTGGGGTGTTAGCTTGTAAACCTTTCTCAATTTAGCAGTTGTGTAACTTGCCATAAATCTGTCATTTGGGTTTGCTTATACTTTTGATAGTTTGCACCCAATTTTTAGCACAAAAATAGGGATTCTCTAAGGTGTCTGTTGTGTACCTGTCAATGAAAACTAACCTAAACAAATAAGGTCTGTGTCAGTCAAAAAATATTAAAAGGAGTCTTGATTTTTTTTTTCGCAGGAGCATTTAAGAGTTACTGAAGCAACATTAAATATTATACCAATATGATGCTGAGGTTTTAGGTAGTATTTTCTCTGCTGCTTTACAAGAAAAAGTTTCTGTAGCAACTGCAACATAGCTTCTTAAATAAGCATGACATATGCTCAGGCCATGCTGATGCGTGATTGTGTATCATTTGCAATGATTTGTGGGGCATGCATTACAAGAATATCTCTGTATGCTTTAGGGAGTCATCCAGACCTCAGAAAAGGGAGTGAGTAATCTAAGTAGCTATTTTTTTCCTCTAGCTGCTGATTGATGAGCTTATATTGCTACTTCTACATTTGAATTTGAGAAGGGACATAGGTAAGCAAAAGTTTTTTCTCACTTGCCTTTGTTTCTCAAAAAATTAGTGACTGCTTTTAGAAGGAGAACTATATTTTTAAGGTACAAAATCTGCATAACAGGAGAATGAAAATTTATACATGGTCTACTTTTTTGGTGTCAAATGGGAATAAAAGCAGAAAAATATTGTTTAATATATTATTTATTGTATTGTGAAATGAGATATCGTATCTTTTTTTTTATGTATCTTGAAACAACATAGGTAAATGGTCAGGGTTTTATTGTACAAGTCAGGAAAACTTCTTTGGCTTTGTCACAAACCTGCTGTTTGACTGCCACAAGATTTTCAAGGATGTAATTGGAGAATAGTTATCTGACCTCTACTGATTAGGTGTTGGAATTTTGGTTTCTTGTGTTTGAATATGTCAGTTCGTCAACTTCTCTGGCTCTGATGTAGGAGTTTTTTTTAAACAGTAGACTACAAGGAAACAATAATTATCATCATTGCTGTCATACTTCCCAACACCTGTGAAAAAGCAGGCCTTTAAAAAGCAGTGACTCTTGGTCTTCTACCCAGGATCACCCACAGAGAAATGTGCAGCTGGTGTTGCACAGCCCCTCTGTGCACATATGGTTTAACTCTACAAAGTCTCTCCAGTAATCCTTGTCCATCTACAGTGAAATGCAATGGCAGCTTGTTTCAGATTTCTGGATGTTAATCAATCTGTTCACACTTAAACATGTTGCAACCTGGTGAAAGCAGCGAGTATCCTGGATGAATGATATGAAAGAAGTGAAATGGATGTACCTAAGTGTAATCTACTCCCAGAGGGCAGATTGCCTGTGTATCCTTTAGCAATGGCCTTTATCAGTGAGGATAGTCTAAAGCGGTATCGATTTTGAGAACCAGAGTGCTAATTTCAATTAAGCTGTTGCTGGGTGCTATGTTTTGCCATCACTTTTTGAAGACACTCTTGGGTTGAGTTTAATACTAAATGCTTAAAAATTCCAGTTTTTAAGCATAGATTCCTAAGGAGATGACAGCTGGAAGATGGTTATGTCTACATGTGCTGTAAGCCCTCTTTTTTCCACTTCAGTCAAATTTCACAAGAGATGTCCAGATCGCCAGAGACAGCAAGTTACAGGTGGTGTGTGAGAATAAAGGGCTTAATAAAGGAAAGAGACCCTATTAATGCCTCAGCTAAAGCAGAGGTAGCAGGATGAATTTGTCCCTTACCACTGAATCTGCAAACAAGCTTTGCCTCCAGACACAGTGGAAATAAAGTTTTGCTGGCTCTACTGCTTGCAGAAAAAGCTTACTGTAAACTCCTTACCCTGAAGTTGATTTGTGTTCTGTTGGCTGACACATCTTACAGAAGTGGAAAAGAGAATAGTGCTGTCTGAAATATTTTAAAACAACTGAGAATGCATGCTTTATGAAAAAGAAGTGCATGTGTTGTCTTTCAGACTATTTTAGAAGAATAGTGTGTCTATATGAGAGGGCTTGAGACAGAAGACACTATTTTTCCCAGTCTTGGAGATCATTAGCAAATGTTGGAATTTAATAGAAATTATAATCAACTGTAAATGAAAGCTGTTAGGTTGCTGCAGAGGGAGAAGGCTGCTTAGACAATAAACCTTACCATAACACATCTACTTCTTTAAAGCTGTCAGTGTGTTTCTATCATCTGGAAAAGTACACAATAGCTTGTCATAAACTTATCAACTTTCTTGTTCAAATGAACATCTCTGGTGATGTATGAGATCTTAAATGATTTTTTTTTTTTAAATGAAAGCTGTTCTCATTTTGTGCTTTTAACCCCCTACTTGCCACAACTAAATTTTGAAGTATATTCTAGAAGTTTGGAATATAAATCCAAAACTAAGAAAAATGACTTTACAAACAGAAGTCCAAGAAGTCAATTCATCTTTGACTTTTTAAAAATTCTGGTTGTTTGCTTTACTGTAGAAATCCCAGAAATCTTGCAGCATATTTTGTTTTTTCTCAGTGCTGTGAATAAGCAGCTTTGCAGGAGAATTCTGTTGTCTTCACCTTACACAGTTGCAAAGTCCATCAGTATGTTGTGTTGGTAGCTAGATGCAGAAAGAAAAGACAAGGTAGCGCATTTTTGTACATCATGTACTTCCGGTCAGGCATAGATGAGGCAGATAGTAAACAGGGTTTCTAAGACCTGAGAAGTGGATGTATAAATGTGCAATTTCTCTTTGTGTGACTTGTTGAGATATTTCTGCACCTTTGAAACTTTCCCAAGTTTTGCTCGTATAGTCTCTGCCCATTCTCCCTTTTTGAAAATATGAATTAGCTCAGTTATAGGTTTGGTTTTGTGTGTTAGCAGGCAAATGTATTTTGTTGGTCTCTTTGTATGAGGAACTCATGGGGGAGAGCATTAAATTCAAATTAGCTATAATTAGGTTGCTCACAGAGGTTGTGGAAACTCCATCCCTGGAGACATTCAAACCCAACTAGACAAGTCCCTGAGCAACCTGCTTTGAACAGGGTGCTGGACTAGACCACATCCAGTGGTCTCTTTGAATGTATATTATTCTATAATTCTGTAATTCTATGAATTACAGAAGTAAAGTTTGTATTCACTTCTCAAGGAGGCTGATCCTGGGGTTATTGTTATCTTTAGCAGGTGTTAAGTCCTGTGTCCTGGGTACAGCTGGGATAGAGTTAATTTTCATAGAAGCCTGGTAGGGGGCACAGCCAGGACAGCTGACCTGAGCTAGCCAAGGAGCTATTCCATACCATGGGACATCATGCTCAGTATATAAAGGAGGAGCGGGCTGGTGGGGGGTGCGCTTTTTCGGCTCTGTGGGAGAAGCGGCGGAGTGTCGGGTTCCGGGTGGTGAGCAGTTACACTGTGTATCACTCGTTTTTGTATGTTCTTTTATTAGTACCATTGTTGTTGTAAATTCTCTCCTTGTGTTTTCCCAGTAAACTGTCCTTATCTCAACCCACGAGGTTTCGGGGTTTTTTTTACCTTTTTCTCCTTCCTGATTCCCCTCCCCATCCCATGGGAAGGGGGAGGGAGGAGTGAGCGAGCGGCTTCGTGGTGCTTTGTTACTGACTGAGCTGAAACCGAAACCATGACAGTCCTGTCATCCCTAAGTCCAGGTCTGTGACTGTCCATCTGTTACTGTCATTAGGCTTTGCTTTCCTTGTGGCCAGTTTTGCTCCTCAGAAGACTGTAACTGTCATGAGAAGTTAGAAAGTGGGAAATAGACCTTCACCATAACTGAAACATTAATTCTGTGGAGGACTTTGTAACTGAGATTTTAAACAAAGGTGTGCATGCTGTAAGCAACTGGGATGTGGAGGAGAATTCCAGTTGCTAAATCATTGGGTACTTTGTGTCTGGATCTTGTTATCCTGGAGCTTGGACTTCTTTCTGGAGTGGACTAAGTTGGAATGACTGAACCCCAAGAGAGGGCTCATGTATCCCGAGAGCAAGGTTCAACACAAACTCTTTTCCTTATACTGCTCATCTGCTTAGCCCTGCAGTTTCGGAAGGGTGTTTAAAACTCTATTTCTCTAATCTTCCACTGGTACTGAGAAAGCTGTTCCTTTGTGGTGCCCATCACCAGTGAGAGGAAGCCACAGTAACAGCAGTAGTTAATTACCCATTTTGAGAACCGGATGCATCCATTTTTCCCATTCCAGGGGAAAATGTAATTTCCCCTGGAAATTACCGCAATTCCAAAATGCAGTGGAGAAATGCAACTCTCGCTGTATTTTCCCTTTCCCATTGCTTCTATTAAAGTTTTTTGGAGCAGTGGCAATGTCCCAGTGTATGCTTGAACAATTAGTACAGTGGGCCACCTGATGCCAGTTTGATGGTGTCGCGTCCCAAAGTTGGAGCGACTCAGGTTCGTGGATTTCCTTTGTCAGAATTAAGGTGAACCGACACCAGGGGAGTTCAAACAACAATCAACATTTATTCAACCTAGCTAACCTTGCCCAAGTACAAGTGAATTTATCAATATGAACCTTGCATCATGTCTTTTAGCCACTGTTTGAAAAGAGAAGAGAGGTGTAGAAAGAGAAGTGGAAAAAGGAACAGAAGGGAATTCCTCCTGTTGAGTCACGAGGTTCAGAGTAGACCCCCTTGCTTTCTGAACTCCTTCTCAAAGAGGAGCCCAGGGGTGGCTAGATCCACTCCTAGTCTCAGACTTGGTCAACGGTTTATGTTTCAAAGGATGGGGTGTAGGGACTTGTGGAAAAGAGAGAGGGAAAAGAGCGAGAAAGAGAGAAAGACAGAAATAAAGACAGAAAGAAAAGGAAAAGAGAAAAAAAGGGAGTCACCAGTCCTGGGTCCAGCGTTGGTCCAGCCAGCGTAGAGATCCAGTTCTGGAGGGCGCGCGCCGAGCATTCATTCTTCCTTCTTTTATAGTGTGTTAGTCGGTGGTCTCGACATGCGCAGTTCACGTTCCTGGGCTTCTCTGGAATTAGTCAGTGAGCTTGGGGGGGAGGGGTTCATTGGGAAGTTGCCTCTCCTTCCCTGCTGGCATGACTGCTTAAGTTAGAAGCACAGTCCCATCCTCTGCAGAACCTTCTCTTCCGGCCTCATACATTGTGCTCCTTCTCATGGTCACTTAAGATAAGGAATCGCAGCCTTGGCTTCCAGGTGCATATGCTGTGGTCACTTAAGATAAGGAACTGCAGCCTTGGAGAAGTGCGGTCCCACCCTCTGCGGGGCCCTCTCCTCCGGCCACATTGTCCTGTTCACACAAATCAGCATTTTTACAGAGGCATCTTTTCCACCAAAGTTCTTTAATGAATGTTTGAGACAATGCCTATAATTTGTCAGGCCGTCACAGATGGCTTGAGCACCATAGTATGTGGAGAAATCCTCTATGCCACTTGAAGTGTTTTGACAAAGGAGGATGTATTTTTCCAGTCCCCATTCCCCATGTGCATGCATGCAGAAACACCCAGTCACCCCCACCTCCACCCCTACCCCTTGCAACCAAACAGCCTGCCTTTTGGAGATCACGCCTCGGGTGTACTTGGTCAAGCCAGAATCTGAACTTAGGTGACCATATTCTGTTACTGGAAATATTCAGAGTAATTTGATTTAAAAAAAGAATGCTGTGACTTCAAATTGAATTGCATTCTGTTGCTTGAAATATGAGGTGCTGTATAAAAAGTAAGACGACAAGCTAGTAGTATTTTTAGAGACTGTCCTTCAAGATGCTGGTCTGCCAAGCATATATTGGGTAATATATTTACATCATGAAATGGTGTCTTATTATTCATCACTCTTAAAATGTAGTATCACGTAGTACCTAAGATTTGCACCTGTCAAACTGTACCTGTTCAGAGCATCACTGATGATATTATATAAAGATCTCATCACCAGATGTGAATACAAAATTCTTAGAAAACCTTGGTGGTATTTCTTACTGATGGTTGCTAATAGAGAGGTTCCCTTCTGCCTGTCCAGCACCTTTTGATATCTATAACCTGTAATTTGTATTTGGAACTAGGCTTTCAAGCTTCTACCCTCATAGGAAGCCAGAGCATAAACAGACCAAGATGTGAAGCATCCTTTCTGTAGAAAACTGTTTATGGTAATCCTTGAGGGTTCTCTGTTGATCCTGAACTAAAATCCTAGATACAAATAAACCACTCCTTGGAATGAATGTGTACCAGGTACTGACAACTGCTATGTAATGCAAGTGATCTTTGCATCTTCTAGTCATCATCATCATCATTTCTTCTTATGTAAGGTAATAAATAATATAAATAATTTGAAAAAGCCGATTCCTGAATATTCAGGAGTAAAGGCTCTGGGCTGACTGTTGCAGCTAAGAGAGCTCTCTGCCACTACTTAGTAGCAACAGGATGTCTTACAAGTGGCATAAAACCCTGAAAACCTCCCCTTCTTGGCTTCTCTAGATGCTGTAGAAAAAGATGTTAAGTTCACTTCATGCCTTTACTCTTTTTTGATTGTTGCAAGAAAAAGTGCTAGCTCTTTTCTCAATGAAATGCCAAGTGCTCCAAGATGAGATTAACTCAACAGAGGAAAATAATTAAGGATGTCTGGGTAGCTGAAAACTTTCATCTACAGTGCACCAGAAGGAGCATCTGGTTTCTTTTGCTTATTTGTTTGCTTTGCTCATAGATGTTTCCTTATTTTCCAAGCCAGCCAGGAAAACCAGCAGAAATATTTAAACAAAACTTCCGTTAGCACACTATGATAAGGCCAAATAATTAGATTCATACCCTTAGAGTGGATACGCAGAACAGATTAAAACCAAAAACAAACCTCAGTGATTCAGCTGACACAAGTTGTTTTCTGGTATAGGAGGACAGAGAACAGGGTTCATCTGTCTGATAGTAGGCTGGTTGGACTTTGCCAGCACTAGGACTGTTGTCCTAGAAAGACTCTGATGTTCCTGAGGTAGGGTGGGAGCTGAAATAACCTGGTGCCAGTATCAGCAAAGATTTCATGCATTTAATTTATTCTTCCAATGTGGCTAAAATAATTTCATTTCGGGTGTCCACTCACTTAGGAAGGAATCTTTTTAAGCAGGTAAATATTGTACTTTTAAAGCCATTTTCCACAAAATACCTGTGTTTGTGAGTAGAAATAAGCCAAAATGAGTTTATTAAAAAGATTCAGTGGTACATGACAAAACTGAGATTTTGTACTTGTTGTGTCATTGATTACCCATTGATTGTTCTGTTTGTATGAAAGTAATACCTTTTTCAAACTATTGGCCCTTCAGCCTCTGATTCAGGTATTTAAATTGGAATGGATTCTTTTGCTGGTTATACTTCTGTAAATGATGGTTTCCAGAAGTATAATTGCTATGGGTGGGCTAGTTACCAAGCTCTTTATTTTCAGGGAGGCTGGCCCTGACCGCTATTAAATCTGGTAACCTGGATGGAAAGGAAAGGGAAGAAAACCCCTGCTTTTGCATTGTGATGAGCAGATACTGAATAATTCTGGATACATTCAAGAAAAAGATCTGTTGGACAAAGCTGTAACAATTTATGGTCACTATGTATGGTAAAATTTCATCTCGAAGAGGAGTCACAAGAGATCAAAACCTGAACTGGTTTCCACTGAGATAGTTTCTTCCTAGGAAGATTTCTGAGCCCAAATTCTAAAATGCTGAAATATTTTTCGGTCTGGGTAGAGTAATTCTTACTAGCTAGCTGTATTTAATCAAATGTGAATGCAAGACAGATTAGAAAAGTAAAATGCAGCAGTAAAATTTAGACGTGGAGAATTGAGTCAAGTTTTGTTGCTGTCATGCACATCTGCTTTTTAAAGAAAATGCTGAAACTTTGTTGTGGGTTTTTTTGAGCAGGTTTTTAGCAAAGTGAAATGTTTTTGAAGGTTAAAGTTTAGCAATATATCTGCTTAGGCGATTACAGTTTCTTCTGAAATAAATTAAGAAAGTTATGTACACTAGAGGCAGGATGCCCTGTGCTGGAATGAATCCTGTCTGCACAAGACCATTATAAAAGCATATGGAATGATCTTAGTGGGCTGAGTAACTATAGATCAGCAATGCTGCTTATGGGCATGCTTTTTTCCTTTTCATAATGAGAACAATTTAATGCTTGAATAAAATGAGAAAATGTGTTATATCTTTACTTTTGGTTTGTACTGTTCTCAGAGGTATGAGGAGAAGCCTTCAACAGTGGGTGCAAAGCCATATCCAAGGCCTTTTAAAATTATCTGGCTGTGGGCAGTAGCTGCCCCTGTTTGTTCTTGTAGCACAGGCAAGATCTGTCTGCCATGGTGTTATGGGTTTGTGTGGCGTGGTTTTCCTTGGTGGCAGGGGAGGGGGGCTGCAGAGGCGGCCCCTTTAAGAAGTTGCTGGAAGAATTCGCCGCCCCAAAATGTCGGATAAAGATAAAGAATTCACCGCCCCAAAATGTCGGACGC
>VYZV01020006.1:29006-42622 GCA_013401275.1 Pandion haliaetus
ATTCCAGACTACTATCTTTAGAGAATAATCAGAGTTTTCCCAAGAGCATCATGAGGAGATTGTTAGGGGAAGCACGTGTACAGCCCTTTGATGCACATGAGCTAGCAGCTCCCTACTACCCATCAGTATGAAACTTAGCAACATTCATTCTGATCATGGAAGGGGAAGCTTGCAGATTGGTGGGAGCAAACCAGGACATCAGTCAAGCTGAATTGATTTAAGTCATAATTAAAAATGGATTCTTTAAAGCAGTAGGGAAGCTTTTGTGCATTTTGTTTTCATTGAAAATGCTTAGTTCTCACTGTCTGGTAAAAAGTGAAAGAAGTTATTTGGTAAATAGTGTTAGTCCTTTATGCTAAACTAAGCATTGATTTTGCACAACCTAACACAAACGTAGCTAGTCTTAATATTTACACATTCTTATTTTATAAAATGATTGATACATTTCCTGCTAACCAGCTAATGATTAATTTTGATTTGGGACGTGTACAGTTGGATTTGGATGGAAATTTGGATTCCGTTAAAAGTACAGAAACCTAACATGATACACTTTTCACCCAAAACATATTCCACATTTAAAACTAGTGGAATAGATTAAATAAAGGCAGTATCTATATTGAATGAAGCAGATTCTTTCTGTATATCATGGTCTTCTAGTTTTTATAATTAATGGATATCATCTTGAGAAGGAAAGGTGCAGGTGGTTTTGGTCTGACAAGCCCGTTAGGTTTTTCTTCTGGAAAAGTTATTTATGGAATTTGGTGACTTACGATTTTTGAAGTGGCAAAGAGATGTTTCTATTATCTTCCATGTTTTTTTAGAGAGTTATTCTTGTCTATGGTTTATTACAGTAATTAAGTATTCCCAGATGTTAGCAGGTGCTTGTTTTACTATGCAGAAAGTTACTGTCCCCCAGCTTTGTTCTTTATACAACTTTGCTTTGTTGATGGATTTAAGAATTTAGTGCATAAAATGTTTTTTAGATCTTACTCATTTTGTCAGAAGAAAAAATAAGAATAAACTTCCCATGAAATATCTGTTTCTTGGTTTTGTTCCTTTCTATTTGGTTGTGGGTTGTATGAGATGAGGACTGTGTATATACATGCAGAGCTTAGAATATAGTTCAAGCTTTAACCCAGGCATTGATCCGGGCTTCCTCCGTTCCAATAATAGTAATAATTTGCTATAAGTGAATGAAGGAACATAAATTTCTTAACATGCCTCAGAAAAATTTTTATTTAAATTCTGCCTTGTCTGCTGTTCTCAAGTAAGGAGACACTTTTATATTATTTGGGTCTGTATGCCTGGGCCAGCTGGTCTCTCCTTTCAGGTCTGAGGGACTTATCTCCCAGCCTGCCTGGACACGTGGCAGGAGAAAGGCTGCAGGATCATCTCCTCCCATTACATCAGGTGAAAACGCAGGCTACCTCAGACTTCACACCATCTGAAATTCAGACCAGTGCAATAGCTCTGTTTCCTGGGATGCATTGCATGCAGTCAAACCCTGAGATGATTCGGCTGTCAAGAAGAATCAGTAATGACTGAAGCAAATGGTTGCTATGACTGTGGCAACATGATTGCCTTCAGTGCTGTTTTACTGCCTTATTCTGATGATGAATCAGGCCTAGGATGCATAGGGGCGAATAAAGAATAACGGAATAAAGTATAAATGTATGACTCTATAAATCTACCTCAATGTGCAGTGTCTGAAAGGTTAATATGTAATAGTTAATATAAGTGCTGACAGCTCACATACTAAAGCCGCTTCTAAGAGATAGCTGCAAACTTATTTATGTTGCTAACCAAAAAAGTCTGATTTCTGTGTTTTGGTGAATTTAACATGCAAGTAAGATTAAGGTATTTGAAGAGGTAAAATTTGTGGTATTTGGGTTTTGCTATGGGAGCCCTGTACCTTTAAATCAATTTAATAGCAGTATGCAATAGCATTTGCTAAAACAGCATGTATATTACATGCTTAGGTTTAGGGAATCTGATTCATCAAGGATACCTTAAATTATAGGGTTTCCTAGCTTTTTGGGGTTTTTTTTGGTGTGGGTTTTTTTTTTTTTTGTTTTGTTTTTTGTTTTTGTTTTTTGTTTTGTTTTGGTTTTTTTTCTTCTTCCCCCAGTGGTAACAGTGCCCACAGCATCTTCCAGCCCTGGGCAAAGCTGTAACATACATGCAGGTGGAAGTTTTTTGTTACCTTGGCAGTGTTTATCTTCTGCTTTGAAATAGCTTTTCATGGTTTGAAAATACATTTCTGTAATGTGTACTCTGAACATTTCAACTTAAATGTTAAAAGAAGAAAATATTTTGCACCTTTGTTACTTAGTGCATTTACTCAGAATTGAATGAAACAGCCAGTGAGTTGTTAAGTGCTAGAAAGGGGAAGATGATTCTGCATTTACTAAGCTTTCCACTTGTGTCTGAAGGCACTTCCTTTATCCAAACCTTTGAAGTCTATAATTTTTTGAATTGGAGATTTTTGTCAAAGGGTTTTTTGTCAGGGAAAAAAAAGAAACCATTCCCAAAACCAGTAAAATCATCGTCCTTTCAAGATGACTTCTGAATGACTCTGTGTGCGTTTGTGTAGGAACGTACCAGTTGGCATTCATGCCTACGTGCATTTGAATGGTGGAGAACCTGAGGGGAATAAGGACTTGCTTTGGGAAATGATTCTTAGAACGTTCTGGGCACTTGGCTTACAACTTTATGTAGGAACTCTTTATTTTGCTTCCTCTACAAGCAGAAAGTCTTTGGCTTTGAGTGCTTTCATTAAGATATTAACAGATATGTTTTAAAACAGATACTTCTTGTACAGACTTATTTAGTACTGATGATACCGGTATGGCCAAATATGACATGCAGGAAGAACTCGTTAAATGAACTGATTAAACAAACAGATGCCGTTCAGATGGTAAAAGACTGTTCTAAACTCTGCTCTGGCAGTTTTCAACAAGTGCATGAAAAAGGAAAAGAACATTTTTATTGAACAAGTAGCTATTCAGCTTTCAATGTAAATTGTTATTATTCTGCAATACTACTGCTGCTTTATCAGTAGGTCTTTTGGGGGCTGGGTCTCTTCAGTCTCAGTAGTCCTGCTAAAGTCAATGTGGCTGCTGTGCCACATTTTTTCATTTACACAAATAAAGGAGAAGATGCAAGAGGAGGAGAAGGTGTGTGTGACTGTGTCGTCAAATTGAAGGCTGTTCACTTTCCCTTCTTTCCCTCCAAATTCTTGTCCTTATTGTACTGAAATTTACTTTAAGAATTGGCAAAAGAAAGATTTTCATAAAACTTTGAAGAATAGTTATGCAGTTTTTACAGGAATCAGCAGAGGTCCAAAGAAAAGTGATCTGTACATCACTTAAGGCAAAAAATTGTGGCAAGATTATTTCCTCTTTCAAAAG
The DNA here is from genome assembly GCA_013401275.1 of Pandion haliaetus. Taxonomy (NCBI): domain Eukaryota; kingdom Metazoa; phylum Chordata; class Aves; order Accipitriformes; family Pandionidae; genus Pandion; species Pandion haliaetus. The sequence goes on from VYZV01020006.1 coordinate 32,417, forward strand.
AGAAGATCCCTGTGCAACGTTAGATTCATTCCACAAAGTCGCAAGTTTCATCTGGGACTATCCATTGCTCCATAGAGTCCAGCTTTAAAAGGGGGAATGCTTTAGGAGATCTGCTAAAAGTCTTCTTTGCTTTAGATTGCTGTAGGCATGGACTGGTATTCACAGATGAAAACAGTTTTTCCCATTTTCCACAAAACCTATTTTAGGTACTTCAAGCATGGAGAATTTTTTTGCAAGTTGGTATCATCCTAATGTGCAGAGAAAATTAAAGATATGCTTAAAATTGTAATTATGAGAAAATCTATTTTGGGTTAAAATCAGTGGATTGTTGCCCCCCTCCTCCCCCCCCCTTGCTATTGATATGAAAGTTTTGCTTTGCAGTCAAATCATATGGTTTAAGTTGTTGTGCAACATGGCATTTGAGGATGTGAATGACTGTTAATTTCCACTGGGTTATGCACATGCTTACAGCTCCAGAAAAGGATGCGATGAAGTGTGGTGGCTCAGACGGTGCTTGGCTAGCTTCAAGTTTGTGCTTGTGCTCGAATTTCAGTGGAATCAAGCATGAGTCTAATCCAAAGTCCAGTAATTAAAATACAGTTGAAAGACTCTGAGATGGTAAGACTTTGGGGCAAGTCTTAAGTTCTTTGGGGTTTCAGTAAGTTTGCAAATTGTACTGCTAAAGCCTCATTTTTCTAAAGTACATAATTAGCTTCATTTTTACCCTGTGTTGGTACCCTCTGCAAGCCCAGATAAGGGTCTTGTGCATTGAGATGCTGAGCAGAGCTGAGTGAGTTTGATTTTAATGGAGTGAAAAATCAAGCACGGTCTAAGCTGATGCCAAGACAGGCTTGGCAGGGGAGGAGGGGAGTGGTTGATTATCAAAAGGAAACTTAGGGAGATTTGAGACCCTGTATGACCTGTGAACAAATGCCCCAGCATTACGTATGTGGGGCTGTACTGGGTTTCTGTGGCAACGTTTTGGTAACGGGGTGGGGGGTTTGCAGGGGTGGCTTCTAATGAGAAGCTTCTAGAAACTTCCCCTTTGTCTGACAGAGCCAATACCAGCCGGCTCTAAGGTGGACCTGCTGCTGGCCAAGGCCAAGCCTATCAGCGATAGTGGTAGTGCCTCTGTGATAACATATTTAAGAAGGGAAAGAAAAGTTGTGGGGCACAGAAACGGCAGCCACAGAGAGGAGTGAGAACATGTAAGAGAAACAACCCTGCAGACCCCAAGGTCAGTGAAGAATGGGGGGAGGAGGAGCTCCAGGCACCAGAGCAGAGATTCCCCTGCAGCCCATGGGGAAGACCATGATGAGGCAGGCTGTCCCCCTGCAGCCCATGGAGGTCCATGGTGGAGCAGATATCCACCTGCAGCCCAGGGAGGACCCCACACCAGAGCAAGTGGGTGCCCAAAGGAGGCTGTGAGCCCGTGGGAAGCCCGCACTGGAGCAGGCTCCTGGCAGGACCTCCGGATCTGTGGGGAGAGGAGCCCATGGAACAGGTTTTGTGGCAGGACTTGTGACCCCGTGAGGGACCCACGCTGGAGCAGTTTGCTCATGAAGGACTGCCCACTGTGGAAGGGACCCACATTCGAGCAGTTCATGAAGAACTGTAGTCTATGGGGAGGACCCATGTTGGAGAAGTTTGTGGAGAGCTGTCTCCTGTGGGAGGGACCCCACGCTGGAGCAGGGGAAGAGTGTGATGAGTCCTGCCCCTGAAGAGAATGAAGCAGCAGAGACAAGGTGTGATGAACTGACCGTAACCCCCATTCCCTGTCCCCCTGCGCCACTGGGAGGGGTAGGTAGAGCATCCGGGAGTGAAGCTGTGCCCGGGAGGAAGGGAAGGGTGGAGAGAAGGTGTTTTGAGATTCTGGTTTTATTTCTCATTATCCTACTCTAGTTGATTTGCAATAAATTAAGTTAATTTTCCCCAAGTCAAGTCTGTTTTGCCTGTGACGGTAAATGGTTAAGTGATATCTCCCTGTCCTTATCTCAACCTGGGAGCCCTTTGTTATATTTTCTCTCCCCTGTCCAGCTGAGGGGGGAGTAACAGAATGGCTTTGGTGGCCACCTAGCCAGGGTCAACCCACCACAGCAGTGCAGTGTTAAATTTTAATGCAAATGTCCCCAAGTGTCTGTGTGCTTTTATTAACTGTATAATCAATGGAAATAAGATGTTTAAGATTTTAGTCAGCAGAATAGTGATGGCTTATGTTGTAAGGTATAAAAGTTTTGCCATCACTTCTGTACGGTAGTGTGTATTAGTATGATAACTGTCGTTGCTTGCAAGTCACAAGTGGTAATCTTAAGATCGTGTCAGTAAAATTTTTATGCTATACACTCACCATTGTATTTGATATACAGTACACCAAAAATGTTTTACAGAAAAGAAGTTTATTTACTAATAGCTTAGGTTTTACATTTTTATTGTAGCTAGCTTTCATTTCCCTTATCTGTAAATCTACTCTTCAGTTATTTAATTGCTGTATATAGTTGAGAAGGGAAGATATTTTAATACATGTATAAGAAGCCTGTAAGAATCACTTGTAGTAAAATTCAGTATCTAAACAAAGTGCTCCTAAGATATAGTACCTTGAAACTATAGGACAGAAAACCATGTGCTTTGTAGCGGATGAAAGGTGATAATCCACCTTTTCCCGTATGAAAAATAGGAGATTTTTAAACCAGGTTCATGATTTATAATGTAATGTTACCTGTCCTGCTCCAAAAATCAGAATAATTATGGAAGAGGAAAGCCTTAATTTTTGTGTTTCCTAGGAAAAGGGAAAAAAAAGAAAAGTGAGGAGTGGCTGTTTGGTCAGGATATTTATGTAACATGATTAATTTATTTATACCTGTGTGGGATGGACTTTATTTGAAGTAATTTGAACATCTAAGAGGATTCGGAAATATGATAGGTTTAATTGGTTTCCAAGAGTCATAGCCTACATACTCTGTAGAATAAAGACATTCCAGAAAGGTGGATGAATAGGACTTTCAGAAACTCACGTGACACAAAGCATGTAGGAGGCCTCACCTGAAATTACCTAATGGAGAAGCTCCACATTCACTTCAGATGTGTATTTGGGTGAGAAATTAGTATAAAATATCAAGAGCATTGTCAGTTCTTGTATTTTCTCTGCCTCTCAGCTTTAAAATAGGTCTCTTGTATTACTTATTTGGTGTAATTTAAGCCAGTTGAGCATTAATAAAGTTTAAAAATTAAAAACTAGTATTGGGGTTACTCAGAGCAGGATTAAGCATGGTCTGGAACATACTCCTCCAATTTAAATACCCTCTAATACCTGTTCAGTGTTTCCTTTTGATGGACTAGATGTTGCATACCTGCAAGTAACCACTTTGCTCAGGAACAGAAGTGGAAGTGAGGCCTGATGAGATGGCACCTCAGGACTACAAAACTGACATGAGATCTGTAAGGGCAGGGAGAAACACAGATGTGATTTTTACTTGTTACATTAGGTGGAGAGCTTCATCAGGCTGTCAGATCTCCGGAGACAGTACATCTCTGTTGTGCTAATGCTGTGGTTAGCATGCTGTGCTCCATGTGCTGTCCATTTTTTACCAAAAAATTGTATCCAATTTTTCTACACAGGGCATCCACAGTGTTTTCTGGTGTGCTATGTTGTGGACTGGATAACACCTTGCTGCTAATATGTTTGAATTGACTATCAATGATTTCTATGTTCCACTTTTTTTTTTTTTTTTNGCATTAAATCCACAGTTTATGTTCAGGGCTACTCAAAAAACATCCCCCCTGGAGACCTGTGCTTGCGTCTTATACTTGCTAGAAGCAGAGCAACACAGAATGCATTTATTCTGATTGGAGTAGACTTGCCACTGAGAACCATGACTTCAAATGAAAGCTTTTTTGGAGAGAGAGGAGGGTTTTTTTTTGTTTGTGTGCTTGTTTTATTGCACTTCTTGCCTGAGCATATTGGGAACCTGCCTGACAAAGATGGATGTGTTAGAACCTCAGAACGGTGGGACGTTATAAGAAACAAGAATATGACCTAGGAATTTGCTTTAGCAGTCAAGAAGCAATCTCCTTGCCAAGTGACTGCTTTTCTATCATTTCTACATGCAATTTAAAAAGAGACTATTCTACTTAATAGAACTGATAGAGGGGAGGAGAGAAAGGGTTTGTTTTCTATTCTGAAAGTGTTTGCGATGGATACCCTTTGTCTTATATTTGTGTTTCTGATGGAAAGATCATTGGGAAATCTACCAGGAGAAGGGATAAAAACATGTTGGAAGGCGTATTGGAAATGCTTTTGTTAGGGTGTTGATTGCATTTTTAGTTTCCACTTGCCTGGCTTCATTCAAGGAAGGGTTGTGTGTGCCAATATATATGTATTTCATCATCAGGTCTGTTTTGGAGCTCTCTGTCCTGCAAAATGTATTAAATAACTGTGTGGGATTTTGCATGATGGGCATTTTAAAATTTCTTCTATATTTGGTTTGCTTATTGGAGGAAAAAGCCCTGGTGATTTCAAGCTGTTTTATAAGAGGGACAGGCTGTTTCCTTTCACAATTAAGCTTAGTTTTCCTACTGTCATGTTCGGTCTGTAATTACCAAGTAGTGCAATGCTCTAGGATGCTCTTTGTCAATAGCTGTCAACGGATAAGTTGACAGCTGATAGGTATGTCAGACTCATTCAAACAGCCTGTGAATGTTACGGCCCTCCACCTTTTTTGTGACGGCATGGGTCTACTTGAAACAGCCTTTTTCAGGGAAACAAATATGATAACCTATTCTTTATCTTGCCTTGACTCTCTCCACCCTTATTGCTGAGTTACTAAATTAGTAATTTTATTCGTATTGTAGTAGATTCTGTGATTATATAGAATTGCACCCTGAAACGTCCTCTTCACTGGGAGGAGTGCTCTATGCTGTGCAATGCAGTGAGAAGAATTCAACTTTCAGAATTGCATCTTTAGGTTTTTCACTTGTCCCGATTAAAATTTGCCTCCAGATGACTTTCTTTGTATGTCTTTGAGACACATAAAAACATTAAATGCATGGGCATATACTATATATCTGACATGTTGCATGACTTTTCAGTGGTTATTAGCATTTTTCAATAGGAAGTAGCTGTTACTCAGGCGACATATTGTTAAAAAAAAAGGTTTTGCTAGATACCATGGGATAGAGGAAAAATAAGTACATTTTCTTCTCTGCTTTTGATAGTGTTCACCTGTATTACCTTCTTTTGCCATCATATAAAACAGTATTGACAGTGAAGCATCATTTCTTAATTGCTGGGGTGTACACGAGACCTAGTTAATTAGGAGCCGCAGTTGTTCATATTTTATAGTGATGGACAAAAGTGAAAGCTTTGTGAGTTAAGTTCAAATGCGTTCCTTGCACTTCTGTTTGAATCTGTTTAGGGGTGTTGGAGTAACAAACCACAGATTAAAAACTGGTTGCTTTAAGAAAGCGCTTTAGTCAAGAGTGCAGCCAAGATGAAATGTAAGTAAAGAAAAGAAAAATGTTGGGATGTGACTTTGAGAAGGTCATTGTATATTTCAGTGGTATCAGCTGTGAAATACTGATTCTTGAATATTGTATTCATTTTCAGTCCCCTTATTCTCTAAAAAGAGAGATCAAAGAGAAAGCAGTAGAAGTTACTCAAGAACATGTGATGAAAATGACAACTTCTGTATGAAGGAGTACTAAAAAAAAAAAAATTAAAAAATTTTGCAATATTGCCATGGTTTCAGCCCAGCCGGTAACAAAGCACCACGAAGCCGTTCGCTTACTCCCCACCCCCTCCCCTGGCCATGCTGGGATGAGGAGAAAATACAAAGGCAGGCTCGTGGGTCGAGACAAGGACTGGGAGGGATCACTCCCCACTTATGGTCACGGGCAAAAGACAGGCTCAACTTGGGGAAGAAACAAAATCAATTTCATTTACTACAAATCAAATAAAAACCAAGGATATTAGGAAGTAAAACCCAACCTCAGAACACCTTCCCCCCACCCCTCCCGCCTTCCCGGCTCAACCCCACTCCCGGTTCTCTCTCCCTCCTCCCCCCGGCAGCAGAAGGGGACGGGGAATGGGGGTTGGGGTCAGTTTGTCACACATTGTGTCTGCCGCTCCTTTCCTCGGGGAGGACTCCTCACTCGTCCCCTGCTCCGCCATGGGGTCCCTCCCACGTGAGACAGTCCTTCACCAACTTCTCCAACGTGGTTCTTTTCCACGGTCTTCAGTTCTTCCCGAACTTCCCTGGCGCAGGTCCTTTCTGCAGGCTGCTCTCCAGTCACACACTGCTCCAGCGCGGGTTTTTACCATGGAGTTACCGCCATCTTCGGGAGCCTCCGCTCCACTATGGACCTCCATGGGCTGCAGGGGGACAGCCTGCTGTCTCACCACGGGCTGCAGGGCCATCAGCCTCCTCAAGCGTCCCTCCTCCCCCTCCTTCTTCACTGACCTCAGTATTGGCAGAGATGTTCCTCTCACGTTCCAACCCCCACACTGCTGGTTCCCCTTCTTAAATATGTTCTCCCAGAGGCGCTACCACCGTCACTGATGGGGTCGGCCTGGGCCAGAGGTGGGTCCGACTTGGAGCCAGGAAAGCTTCTAGCAGCTTCTTACAGGAGCCACCCCTGTGGCCCCTTCCCTGCTACCAAAAAAAACCCCTGCGCCACACAAACCCATAACAAATACGTACGACTGCAGTTTGGAGAGTGGAGTAAAAGTAGTGTCTTCTCAGCTCAATGTGATTTCCACATATGTTTCTGGTGTTTTCCATTAATTTTAGTTGGAGTTTGTGTCTAGACCACCCAGAAATCTTAAATACAAGTAGGATGAAATTATGAATGGAAAAGCCTAATCCAAATGGATTTTTCTGCCTATCCTATGCCACAGAACAAGATGAAGAGACTAATTGAAACACAACCATAATATATTTTAAGTAAATCAGGTACCATTGTTGCAGCATACAATTAGCAGTAGGTGTCTGAATGACCCCTGCAGTTTGTCTGTCGTATTTCCTTCTATACAAAAAAATGCTGAGAAATTTTGTTGTAGTAGGAAAGGAACATTGTTGTGTTGTGTTTTGTTTACTGATAGTACACAGCTAACTGCAGCTATCAGTGAGCACTCAAACTTTCTTTTTTAAAATTGCTGTGAATATTTGTACTCTTGCCAGTTACTCTGAAAGTAGGAATGCCAATGAGGGGAATAAAATATGGAAAATAATGCCGTGTTTTATATAGCACCTGCCATACTCTAGAATGTTAAAGCACTTATTAAATAGATGCTGAGGTGGATAAAATATGACAGTGCCTATAAGCAAATACATCACCTGCTAAGCTTTCAGCAATGCAACTGGGATACAGCCATAAACACCGTTAAAACTGCTACTGAAAGAAAGACTTGGATAGACCTCTAAGGGATGACCCGTTATGTGTTTCATTAAAAAAATTGTAATAATGATCATAGAAATTATAACATAAAACAAAATAAATCTGGAAGGACCTTGAGATACTGACTAGTCTGTTCTTTGGGCCCCAAAGCAGGCTGAATTTTATACCTGTTTTTTTAGCACAGCTGTGTAGAAATCTGCATGAAATAATAAAACCGCACAAGCCCTCTCTTACAATATGTCACTCTATTTGTAGGAAGACTTCTCCTAATAGCTGATACAAATTTTTCTAGCTTTGGTTTCAGTAGGTACCTTGCTGCTTGTCCTAGCCAGGGTACAGTGGAGACAAGGGTGTGCAACTTTCTTTCAGATCTGATTATGAAAATACCTTTAAATTTTTTCCTCTCTAGTCTAAATAGTCCTAGTATATTCAGTCTTTCTACATAGTTCCTCCTTTGAGACTTGTGGTAATTTTTGTTACTATCTTTGGACTCTTTCAAATTGCTTCACATATTTTATAAATGTTATGCCAAAAATTTGACTCTTTTATTCCTTCTTGCTAAACAGAAGGATGGGAGTGCTTACTATTTTATGGAGTATATATTCCTGTTTATATTCCTGTATGATGGTTTCTTTTTTAAAAAATCCCATTTTGAAGTTATATTCAGCTTGGGGTCTATTATACCCCCGATCCTCTTCTGAAGAAGTTGCCATCTAGCTCCTTAGTTGATGTGCTGTGGGTATCCAGCTGACTATCTGCCAAAGTATGGAAATTTGCACTTGCCCCTGCTGAATCGTTCTGTTATTTTTCTGACCCTTCTTTAGTTTGACAGAATAATCTTGAGTTCCAGTCCTGTTGTCCAGCATACCTACAGTATCAGCTCTTGATGATCAGCAGATTTCAGCGTGTCCTCTGTTCAGTTATGTAGGTTGCTGATGAAAACAGTCCCAGAAACAAGACCACGTTCGGATTCTTGCAAAAACCGACTCAGTACAACTTTTTGGTTTTGATAGTGAGCTATTTATAATTTTTGGGGGGTCATGTAATCAATAAATTTTTCCTTCATTCAATAGTAATCTCCTGTAGAAAATACCCGCTTATAAGAAAGGATGTGTGAGGCAGTCATCAGCCTTTTCTTTGGTAATACAAGCTAGAAAATCCCATAAAACGGGAATGAGTTCTCTCCTGGTTCCTGGCCTGTGTTATCTTTTCTCCACTGTTTCTCGGTGGGATAGAATAAAAGTTGAAATTTTTAATGATCTGATGGTGCATAAGAAATAGGACTAGGTATTCGTATGTGCAAAGTAGGACTTTACAGTTGATAAATGATCTCAGCACAAAAAAAAAGGTGGAGGTGCTTATTTGCACATTAGTAATTACATGTTCGTGAATAGTTGGATGGTCAAATCAAGGTATTCTGTGGCTGTTTTAGTAGCTTTGATAGTCAGGCCTGTGTTTTCTCAGGTTGGACTCTTGTAATTACTGGATGCTTATAACAATGCAGATCACAGTTGCTAGAGAAGAGACAAATATGAAAGTATCCTTTCAAATATCAAATAGTAGTCTTCTGTGTTCAGAACTTACATTTCACCTTCTTTACTGGTGTATACTTCATGTCATTATGGAATATACTCTTATAATTTATTTGATATTTGTATGTATAGAAGGAAATATGTTATGACCTAAATTGTATGCCATGAAGGCATTATGTGACAGACTGAAAAGTGCATGGAATTCAATGTAATTTTTATTTTGTGGAGAGTGAGGGCCAAACAGCAGTGTGACTATAGCTAGATGTAAAGTCATTTATATTCTTACTGTAGTGTGTTACTGGAGATGTCTTGTTTGCCTGTGGAATTGAAACAAACACTGATTAAGATGAATCTGAGTCTGCTGATAATTACACTAATTGCCCACAAGTTGCTGATAATAAAACCATGATTTTTGAGAGACATGGTAGAACTTAGCATGGCAGATTTACTGACTGTGCTAAATTTGATGCTTGTCGAACTTAAACTGAATAAAGTATGGATACCACTAGGATGGAGATTAACATGGTAACTATTTGAACAGTTTGAATGCAGGACATCCATACAGAGATGTAATGTTACCTACAAAATATTTCTGAGTGTACCTGGTATGTCAGAAGGCCATGTTCTAAAGTTCTCAGAGATTTGAGTTGAGGCCTTAAGCTGCAATTTCCTGCTGTGTGAGATACATCTAGTGCAGGATTCAGGTACCAAAACTGTACATGATTTTATAGTTACATTTATAAGGTTTACCTGGCAAAGAGTTGGGTGCCACCCCTCTGCAAATTGGTGAATTTCAGCCCGAAGTGTGAGTATGTATCATCTTTGGGTACACCAGGAGATACCTTTCTATCCTATGTTTCTCAGTTTACAGCAAACTTAGCAAAAGTGCAAAAAAAAGTAGAGCAGGTTAAAAGACCACTGAAATTTAGCTCTTCTTTTTCTGATGAAACATTTTGGTTTACCCACTCCACATAGTATTAAAATAAACATTAGAGCAGAGAAGTAATTTGAAAGTATAAAAGAGTGAGAGACAGTAAAAGAGCTTTCCCTAGTTTGCTACTTTGTTGTGAGAAGAAGCTGGCTTTAAGACTTAAAGGAAAAAAGGTCTTATTGAGTGCTTTATAGTTATTTTATTTTAAATTCATGTAGTGCTAAACAAGACTGAATGCCCACAACAGGTCTATGCTAGCAATGATGATACAGGAAACTACCTTTCCTCTGCTTCTGTCTTAATTAAATATCATCAGCCTGGAAGCAAGAGGTTGCCTTTTTTTTTTTTTTT
>VYZV01020006.1:42645-56145 GCA_013401275.1 Pandion haliaetus
TTTTATTCTTTCTGTCTGCCTGTACACAGTATTTGATCTTTTCCTGTAATTATGAACAGAGGTGGTGATTGTAATGGTGTATTTTATACATGATTTTTGCAATAGTCTGTAATTGAAGGCCCCTTCACTGGATGTATTTCTTCTTTAACTGATGTTGTGATGTTAACATCATGCCTTGATTGCTCTCTTTTCCTGTGAGCTGTGTTTCTTGGTAGCTCTGCAGTAAGAAGTAAATGAGAATTAAACTGAAGTCAGTCTTTTCCATTGTGCTTAGATTCTGTTCTTCACATCTCTCTTGTAAACTCTGCCATGCAGTAAACTCCGCCATGCAGTAAACTCCCTCAACTTTTTTTTTTTTCCAAATAACTTGCCTTAAAAAAAAAGTTCATTTTTCGTGGCATTGCTCTTCAGCTTTGAAGAAAATGTAAACATTCCTACCCAGTCTATTGATCCTTGTTTAGCAAGACTCCTCTCTGTGGTGTCAAGGAATGAACTGCACATTGAAAGCAATCAGCAACTGCTTGAGTCAATCTAATTATTCTACTCTGCCTCCCAGTTGATGACAGAAAGAAGAGTTGGAAAAGGAGAGTTTTCAGCCCAGATGCCAATGACTGTATTGAAATGGCAGAAAATTAAATGCTGTAAAGGTCCAGGATAGTGGCTTTAACTTTTAACAGTTCAAAAAACTTCATCCTGAGACTTTTCATTCTTCGCTTAGTTACCTGATGGATTTTATGGAAATATTTCCCAACAAAGTTTAATTGTTCTACCACGTCTAAATAAATATCAAAGGCAGCAGTCAGGCATGCAGCTTCTTATGGTGGGGTGACAGAAAATAATAGTTATTAAAAAAACTCCAAACACCAACACTCCCTTCCCGAACCCCAAACAACAAAAAGCAACACCAAATAATTTAGGCTGAATGATAAAGGTCTGGTAATTTCAGGAATGATTTTCAGCTCTTATCTTATTCACTGAATTAATATTTTTAGCTTTATGTGAGTAATTTTTTTCTTTTTTCTTTTTTCTTTTTTTTTTTTTTAAGCGGTGTATGGTGTTCAGTCTGGCTCAGCTGAGAACAGACCCCAAAACAATCTTAGAAACATTTGGGGTCTCATGTGGTATGAGGTAAGAACAGAGCAGGGTCCTGCAACATCATGCAGCTGAGCGCACATCTTGGTGTGGCTGGAGGGAGGTGGGAACATGTAAACAACTGGAAATGTTTAGTTGTAATTTACAAATATGAAATTACCGCATGCAGCTTTATTTTATACCTACAGAAGTTGGGTGTTTACAGTTATACATATAAATCTTTGCAGTTTTGGTTACATGTTTCTGAATAAATTGCCAGTTCATTTTTGGGCATTCAGTAGATTTGTAGATAAATCAGGTTCATCAGACGTGATGAATGTGATTTTGTCTACTCAGCCTCGAAAGTGAAGTCCAATATTAATATTTTAATGTCTAGAAAATGAGGTGATGTGCCATGCTAGGCCAGATTTTGTTACATCAAATAGCAAGCTGGACAAATTTCCTGTAATTCTTTTGGTTCTTTGAGTATTCATAGAGTAGCACCATGAAAATGAAATTAATTCTTTTTTTTAAAGGCCTAATAAGGTAATAATAACTACAGAGAAAAATAACAAAAATAAAATCAAAATCAATCTTTATATTGGTTACATGATAGCCTGTACTTGGGAAATTGTAACTTTGAAGTCTAAGCCATCATTTTTATTTAATAGCTCTGGGCAGTGGTCTCTGGAACTCCAGGAATTTAATATGAAATGTTCATACTGGAAAAATGTTAGCACACATTACAAATCTGTGTCTGTCTCTGATGTTGTTGAGATGCTGGTTATATATTCCTTGGCTGAGTGAGATTGCCCTTACCTTTTGTAGCAGCTCATTATAGCAATAGTCCTCTGGTTTTTACGCATTTAAGGGAGCAGTGGTTGTGGCCATGCCTCTTACCTTAAAGTTAACTCATTGTGACCCTCTCAGGTCCCATGTACTTGATTCTGGCCTCAGCAAGTCACTGTTTCCTACCCTCTTGCACATTTGAGACCTGCATCTCCTGCCCCTTGGTTCAATTAGGATTTGGTTTCAAAGTATCCTATAATGCTTTTAAATTGTACTGTGGATTTGGTTTTACTCTGCCCTCTGGTCTTGGTAAAGATTATAATTTAAAATTATTTAGCACTAATATGTGGTATCTGTCACTACTGACCTCACACTTTTTTCTGATTGCCTACGCTGGTGGCACCAGGCACGGCAATTTTCCTTTCTAGGTGCTGTATCTTCATATTCCATATGTAGTCTGCCTGGCTTCAGGGGCTACTACCATGGTAGTAACACTGGGCATAGGAGGCACCCTCTTTGCTGTTTTATAACATTGGTTAGATTTGCTTTCTTTTTCCTTTACTCTGCAGTCATTGTGGGCTTTGTGTGAGCTTTGCTGAGCTCTTGGGCCTCGATTCTGCAAAATTCTTCAGCAAATGCTGACTGCTGTGCCAGGCCAGAACCCAGGTGCTTTGGCCCCAGCAGAACCAAGTCCTAAGGCTGATGGCGTGCTGCTGCTTTTGGCTAGGTTTTCACTGGTAAATATAATTAAAAGATTCTTGTCTTTATTGCCTGCCTTGGATCTCAATATGTGTTATGTTTATTTGAATCTCAGATGACTCTCAGTTCTCACAACTGATACAAGAGAGACAACCCACCATGTAATACATTTTTTCCTGGTTGGACTGGCATGCTGACGTGACTGACTCTGCTTAATCTGAGGCAAGAGCAGCAGTGGGATTAGGTATAATGTGAAACTTTCCCAAAAGAGGCCCCTAATTTCCTCATCAAAGTAAATGCTGTCTTTGGTTCTGGTAAATGTGGTAATCAGAGGTGAAATCCTAGTTTAAAGATGATTTGTGAGTGCCATGCTGGTTTGCAGGCCGACCTTGCTGCGGAGCAGATACAGCGGCAATGGTCTGTCCCATGCCATTTCACCCAGTTTGTTACTTTCTTCTTTCATATCTCTGTTTGCCTCAACAACGCTTCATTTATTTACCATCCCATCTCCCCTAAATGTCTTCTGCTTCTCCAGCTGATCTCTCCTTACCATACTAAGTACGTAATTATAATTACAGTAATGTTGAGGCCTATGAAGTTTGAGACACGATACAAACAGAGCAATGACTCTGTATTTCTTGCTCAAGAAATGTAGGTTTGAGCCTTAAAAATCTGCACATTCAGGGAGAAGGTTGTTTCAATGGTAATAGCTCAGTATTTCTGAACTGTTCAGCATGATTGCTAATGGGCAATTTTTGGCAAGCTGCTTTTGAAACATTTTGATTCTATTCACAGTAGCCATTATGCTTGTTAAATTGTTGATAAAATGATATTGCAAACAAAAATTCTGAACATAGAGAAAAATGGCAATATAATCAAAACAGTTTGGAAAGAAAAAGTAAGTGAAAGCCAAGATGTTGAAGTACAGCACTTTTGAATTGGGAGCTGCCGCACAAACGGGTATAAATAATGCAGTACTTTCCCATGGGAGTATTGTAGAGCTTAATTGGTTAATGGCTGAAAAGCACTTTGAGATCCTATGTGGAGATATGCTGTGTAAGAGCAGAGTGCTGCTTAATGAATGTCCAAATGCTGCTGTATAACACTGTTCTGTCCATGTGTCAGTATGTCCAACTGGTGTTAATGGTGATCGAACCGATGTATCATATCGCTGGACACGTTTAACAGTTAGCAAGGTGACTATAGCTATGTTTTGGTAAGTCAACATACATAATAATTCGCTTTATTTGCCAGTAGGACCGTCTGCTTTTTTTAATGAAAGTTTTAGATTACTTTTCTTTTTAATGTATGATGCTTTGTGTGCTTTTCAAATTTGCTTACACTAACAATTAGTAATGTCTCTTTAAAAACTAAGCTTTCAAATTTATTATATAAAGAGTACTATATAACATTATAGTATACCTGGCCCTAAAAGCATGATGATATTAAAATTATATCAAAATTTATGAATAAATGTAAAATGTAGGAATAAATTGTAGGAACATGGAGTCTGACTGAATCTTTTCTTAATCTTTTTGTTTTGCAAGTTCCCCTTATGGAGAAATAACATGTGGAAACTCCTGGAACTGATATAGTTCTTGGGTCTTTTTAGGGAGTATAGATTTTAACATCTGATTTGACACAGTGGTTACAATTTTGTCTTTGTCTTCATTATGATTTGTGAAGAAACCTCAAGAAGAGTGTATTTTTAATTTTTGTTTATCTGCCCATTGTGGGATTTTTTTTTCTTTTTCATTTGTTTATGTGAGCTTTCAATAATTAAGTGGCTTCTGTCATGACAGTACCTTTTAGCTCACATACTACATGGTAAGCTAGTTTATTTGCAAAGTGTGTCACTAGACGTAATTTGTTGGAGGAATCAAGATGTGAATATTTGTATTCTAGATCTTCGAGCAGCTCCTAGTCCCTTTTAGAAGTTAGTACCTGTTATTGCTAATTCTGAGTCTGAATTTTTATCTTTAAATATTCCCATTCATTCATTTATTATTTTCTTCCAAAGCTTATGAGCTTGTCCAAGCAAATGAAAGTGTTTTTTTTTAAAGTTTTTTTTTTTTTCCTTCCCCTTTTCTCTTTTTAACCGCTTGGTTTGTACTGCCCTAGCTTGGTATCTTATTGCTAGCCTCTTTGTGTGGCTGCCAAGGTTTCTTGCATAATTTTCTTGACAAATGGCTCATTCATTAATATTTCAGCCCCGTTCCTACCAACCTCAGAGAAGTGGTATGCCCCAGGCAGGGAAATGTAGTTCCTTCCTTAGGAGCCTTCTAATCTTTTCCTTAAATGCTTTGTCAGAGCTTGTGACAGATAAATTAAGATGGTGCAGTTCAAACTAGAGACAACTTCTTTGTACACACACAATCATACATTTTCTAACTGGGAGGTATGGACTGCAGTGAGGTCTCTGCTGCAAACACCTACATTTTCTCTTCTTTAGCCATACTGAAGTCCATAAGATTTACTCATTCTGAAGTAAAATCCGTAGAGAAATTTGTCTCTTTCTTTTTTTGATGGGCTGTTGAAATATACGTAGTCCTGGTAAAGGCTCTGTCTGTTCACAGACTTTCATTATTTCTCTGGTAGAGACAGACCAAGGCGTGATACTGCAGCTGAGTTAAAGTTTGAAGTTAAAGTTGAGCTGAAGTTCACATCACAGCTAGGTATGAGATGCAGATCTCTGGTAATACTTTGGCTCAAGATGATAGCAAATATGTGCAACTGATCTCTTTAGAGCTTTGTGTGACAGAAAATTGATGTGACACAAAACTTATAATACCCCCACCACTACTTAGAGTTGAAACATGATAGGAAAGGCTAGTTTGACTTAAATGTTGATTACATACATATTAAAACCATGAAATAGCTCCCTGGTTTAAAGTATTCATTATATTTATTATTTCATATTAATATTTAGATTATTCTTTTAAACTACAGCATGTGTAGGGTATTACTAAGGAGGGCATCTGGAAATCTGTGGTAAGTCATGGCTTTTCCCAGTTTTCCTCAAGAACGGAAGGAGATGATGGGAGTCAGAGTACTACCAGGAGATAGCAGGTAAAGCTTAAGACCTCCTAGTTTGTTGATGAACCGAGTGATTCATGTTAGCCGCCTCCTCTGGCATGACCCATCTAAGTAATTTGGTTTTCTTAGTATTGGGTGGGCTGGGTTTGTTTCTCAGGTTTAACTTTTCGCTGTGCCATATGAGGTGTCTGAAACTTGGGTATTTGGGCATGTTGAATATTTTGCAGATGAAAGTTAAATTTAGCCCATTTGGTAGCATGTGTGTTAAATCTGGTATGTAAGATGTTGCTGTGTTTCTTTCTGCCCTTTCCCGGGAGGAGGCAGGCAATCATTATTTGATCAGTGAATGATGCATTCTGAGTCAAAGGCTATCTTGTCTACCACTGGCATCTCCAGAGGGCCAGGCTGCTGTTGCTGTTGCCATTGCCAGGGAGGTGCAGCACTTCTCCAGAAGGGAGATTTCAGCTTCCTAGTTGGGTCATCGGGAGGATCCAGCACTTCTGGTGGCTGTGGTTGAGCCATTCTGCCATAAATTGTAAAAATAAAGCATATACCAATAGCTTTATGCTTTTCTGCAGTGTATTGCAGTCTGCGTCTTCATCCCACAGAAACCGCCAACACATGGCAATGCACCTATAGGTGACTTCCTCTATGTGAGAAGCAGTGCTGAAGTTCAGGAGGTTCTGCTGTTTCAGGAGTGCAGCATGTACCACGTTTATCACCCCCCATGCTATGGCGTTGTTTTATGGCTTAGTGTTTTGCATTACTATAATGGAAATTATTAATACTTAAAATTAATTATACTTCCTCTGTTGTCCTTTGCACTGTTACCAAGTCTGCACGTGTCCCATTCTTGGCATTTAATAACTGACTGCAAAAAAAAAATACTACTTCTTCCTCCTGTTAAGGCAGGATGAGATCTCCATAGTTTTATTATGTCCAAGTGGTGTAGTTAATCAGTGAGAGCGAAGAAAGTATACCATTACACATAAATACTGCTAATATCTAATATCTGAACAAATTTTTACTCAGATAAAACTCCATAGGAGTAAAATTTTGATGGCATATACCTTTATAGAAAAATACAGATAATCGAGTTACAGATATTGGTGGAAAAAAGAAAGCAGAAGACAGAGTGGTAATCTTGACTGCAGTGAGGATTTAATAGGTGTTTAAACGTCTCTGTCCCTTTCATCTGACAGTTATTTACAATATGTCTTCTAATGAAGAAAGCTAGTTGGCAACGCTTTCAGGGTATTGGAAAAAGAATATTCCCTCAGCAGACAAAGGTAGCATTTTTTCAGATTGCTTCCCTTGAAAAATGGATGTATTTAAAAGCAGGAGGCACATTTGAGAATATTTAAGAATGTTTTCTGCATTGCCTTTTTGCAGTCTGTAATGTAATGCATTCAAAATACTTTTGTGTAATGAGGATTTTCCCTTAAAAGAGAGAATTGACTATTAGCTGTTTTTCCCTCATTGAGGAGGGAAGGAAAAGCACAGGTATGTCAGTAGGAGCTCAGGTCACAGCTGCTTTATTTTCAGTAGAGTTTTTTGTGCCTTAGTCATCGCACACTATTGAAAGTTTCCACTAAAAGGCTTAATTGACATTTCTTCAGTAAAAAACAAACTCTGCTTTAGCTTGTGAAAAGGAAAATCAAGAAATAATTGAGGTATAAATGAAAGAAATATATTGTTACTGAGCAGGGGTGATATTCTTTAATTTAATCTACTGTCATGTATATACAAAACTATTTTTTTTTGCACTGATAGCTTCTTTCCTGTGTATTTGTTTGGTTTGTTTTTATTAATCTGTTTTTTTCTGGTTTTCTGTTCAACTAAAAATGGTATGGTTGGACTGCTCACCCTAAAAGTCTGAATTTTGCATGTTACAGAGTTTGGTGTCTTTCCGTCTTCTAGAAACAGAAGTCTGAATTTGCTTGCCTTTGGTCTTTAACTTCTAATGTCAATATGCCATATACTTTTCTCTTTTAAAAAATCATATACTCTCTGAATAATTCAGCAATTTGATGTACCTGATTAGCTTGCTGATCACAAATTCCAGTGTGCGGATACTCCTGAACTGCTTAAACCAAATTCTCTACAGGTTGTCTTGAAACCCAATTATGTCAATCTTAGAAACAGTTTTATACCAACTAGGCAGCGCAGCTACAGAGTTTGCAAGTATTTTGACTACTGGAACACATCTACCTGTCTTGAATCATGTGTCTTGAGAAGTATTATCCTTTCAATAAGTGGGAGACAGGATAAACTTGAACAATCTCGGGGTGACACTGTGTATTGGGGAAACTAGTGCCTGTAGCAGCCTTTGGAGAACTGCATGGGGAACTGAAACGTGTTGCAGTGTTATGTGAATACAGCATTTGTCATCATTTGCAGTATCCAACCTGAAACTGAGTCGTGAGTGTACTCAGTCATGATTCAAAATACTTTTAAACTGGTGCTTGTCCAGAGGTCCATGCAGAAGTGTGTTTCCCCTCTCCAAAGACGTGCTGCCCACTATGACTATCTTAGCTCATCCTGCAGTCCTAAAGAATGGTGAAGGGGGTTGCAGGTGTGCATCAGAAGTATGGAACATGTTTTCTGTGCTTGCCTTCAGGTGTTCATATATGTAAGAGGGCATGAAATACTGGCCTTTGTTCAGACAATAGGCATCTTCTGGATCAGTGAAAAAGGCACATGGTTCTTAATACCTTTTACTTCATATTTAACAAGGTCTTACATGGAACACTGAGAGAAACCATGGTCATGCCTTATCCCAGAAAAGGTTTTTTTTCCATTTTCTCTCTCAGTATTGTAAACCTTAAAATGTTGCCAAAGGTGGCATCATGATTAATGTATCACTACTAGAGAGCAGACAGCAAGCCAGCTTATGACACATTTTTGCTTCAGTTAAGGAAAATAACAAAAAAATAAGTTATTCTATATGCTTCTTAGAACTTGCTCATGGATTATGAACTAGATGAACTCCAAGTACATGAACAAATTAAGAGCCAAATACTTGAAGGCTATGTTATCTTGCCTGGTGCTTTGTAGCGCATGCATATTTTGTTCCATTGGCTGTTTAGCCATCATCAGGGACATCTGAAAATGTTCTGCCCTTGGAAGGCCAGGTTCTAAAATGGATCCATTCTAAGTTGTCTGTAAGGCTATTTTGGAGGTCTGTGTGTATAACATAAATTCAGCATGCTCGGTAAGAGTGAAGGTCTGTTCTCGTGTGCAATAATGTATCTGTATTTTAAAATGAGCTTGAAAAAAGACAGAGCTCTTTATTAGTATTGCATGCAAAATAATTTCCGTTATATCCTATGCAATGTAGATATGGTCATGGCAATACAATGATATTTTCTGCTGTATGCCTACATAGTTTTCAAAACTAAAATTCAATGCTTAGCTAAATTGCTAAGCAGACTGGTAAATGTCCAATTTTAGCAGCCTAGCATATGTTTATAACTTTTGTTTTAACATATGCTACGTTGGTTGAACTCCCCTCCCTACACATACGGTAGATAAAAGCTGTCACATCACAAAATGGTGGCAGCCCAACTTTTCTAACATTTTCCATGGCACTTCAGAGTCTTGCATTAATTAGCTATTCTTGGATAGGAGACAGACACTCATCTTTGTAGAATTTTGGTTTCAAACCTGTCATGTACTTCAGTTTATGTATGTGGTAGGCCATCTGTGTTTCTGCAGCCATGAACAGTAAAAAGCACAGGGCATACAGAAATGTGGTCAGCGAGAGTGACGGTGCCCTTGGTTCACAGATATGAATACCTAGCAAATGGTCCTAAAAGCAGTCCCGTTTCGTTCACTGGTGGGCTCTAGTTTGCTTGAACAAGAGCATTCTCTCTCTTCCACTTTTCTAGGGTGAATAAAACAATGCTGGTGTACAGTCCTTTTTACTTTTTGTTGTGAGCTGCTAAAATACCCCTTTTTTCTCCTCCTTTTTCAAGGCAGGTGTAAGGAGGAATTTCACTGAGTCTATGATTCTTTCCAAAACTTCAGTGGAGTAGAGGGGACTTGTTACAAATACCACTGCAGCTGTGATAATGCTGTCTTAATCCTTGCTGCCCTGTGACATCGAAACCTGTATTTAGACATGAAAGGACATGTCTTAACAGTACAGCAATATGATGCCTTATTACATCAAACTGCCTTTTGCATGTGCTCCAAAATAATGATATTTTTTGGTATTCTGTCTGCTGTTTCCCTGTTGTTAAGCTCCTGACTGTGGTGTATTTCTGCATGTGTAATGTATACTGTGCTGCTGCACGGGGGATGATTGGTTTTCTGTGGGGGATGAAGGAGCCTTGCCCATCGACTGAAACTGCTGTAGAAACGGCACAGGGTCTGTGGTAGAGGACTGACATTGGCAAGTGCAGTCACATCTGTGCCTGGTCTATCCACAGCGTGGACAGGGTTGTTCTGATGCCTTCATCCCTGGGTGGCGTAGGAGCCACCTCCTGCCCTTTGCTCTACCTTGAAGCTGCTCAAAAGCTCATACCCATGTGCAGGCATGGTTCCAAACGTACTGCCAAAACATAATGTACAACACCTGTCAAGCCCAGAGTGCGTGACCCACTGGTAGTGCTGGTGGAGTGCTTTGCGATATTTGGATCATAGATGCCAGTGGTGGTTGTTCAATGTTTATTTCCTATTTATGTATTTGTTTTCAGCTACAGGACCTACAGCTGCTGTTTGGCTTGCTGTGGTTGTTAGCTGGCTGGCAGTCTTTGCTGTGGGATTCAGGTTTTGTCAGTGTGCACAGAAACTAGTTTTGTTTTACTGCCAAATAATAAGCATGGTGACAATGAAGGAAGAAAACGGTAAATTTAAACTGTGCTTTTTCAGACCTTTAGGTAGATGTCTACTAGAAATAACTATTTATTACAAGTGAACATAAGTAATTAGTGTACCCTTAACATCAGTTCTTTATTGCTTGCAGAAAGGTAAGGAAATTTCTTTTTTTTCCAGTGTTGCTGTCTGCCCTGGTAAACATTTCTTTGATTTGAAAGCTTCTTGTACGGTTTAAAGAGTGTAAATGTGGCTTTTTCTTTCCTTCTCTATGGCTTCTCTCCCCAGATGTAATTTATCACCAGTTGAGTTGAACTAAGTCCAGTACCATTTTGTAATGATCCTGGAAGCAGCGTACATGACTGTGGTGGGAGAGGGGAGCAGAAGAGTGTTGGTGAAGGACTTCAATGTTTCTGGTGTTCTTGTGTGATACCACGTCAGCGGCTCCTTTACTGCTTGTTTGCTATTGTTTGCAGTACTTGGATATTGGATAACTCATCAGATAACATTGGATAACTGTAACTTTTTTCTTTTCTTACTGCTCACAGTAGATTTTGCTTTAGATGAGAATAATCATGCAGATAGTAATGCAATTTTAACTATTCAAGGCACAAGCATAATGCTAGGATGAAAACTCTGATACAAGTTAATCTGTAGGTTTTTCTCCTGTACAAGTTGGTGAAGAGTATATGTCACTTGTTCAGAAAAATAAGCATTTCTGAACTATCAGAAACTGATAGCAGTGTTGCTCATTAAAAATACTGAAAAATCATCAGGTGAGCCCTTAGAGATGTATGTATTAGAATCTCCCTTAAAAATCATGAGTCTTTAAAATAAACAAAGTGCTCTACCCCCCATGAACTTATGGTTCGTGTTCCAATTTCTTTTTCCATAAAGTTATAATCATGAGAAGAACTGTTTATGTGAAAGTTAAACTTCTCATACACTTGTCTGATTCTCAGAAGAATGGTATTTAGGAAAGCAGCAAACATGACGAGACTCACGATTAAGTCACGAGAGTTTTTCGTACGTTACAGTTACGTATAAGTTTTGAATCAAATTTTTTAGAAAAATAAATATATGGGCAGATGGTGATATTTACTTAAGGGAAGCAGAATTCATTATCTGACTAGAACTGGGTATTTCAAGCAGCTGTTTGAAAATGAGAACTCACTTTCCATGAAGGAGAATGTATGTTTGGGGAAAATGGAGCCTCTTTTCAAAATGTAAGGCTATCCCTTGTTTAGTCTATGTCAGAGGGGTTTCTGGTGTGAAACTAGGCCCAAGAAATAATTTGGTGAAATAGTCCTGCAAGCTCTTAAGAAGGACTTTTTTTTTTTTTTTTTCAAAACTAGATAAAAGCTGTAGCTGCTCCTTTTTCTTAAGATATTTGACCAGAAAAAAGGATTAAACTAAATATTTAGCATTTTTACGCTGCCCTGCCAAATTGAATTTCTAACTACCCAACTTGCCTTTATTTTTGATTTATTGAGATACAATTACTGCAGGAAATAGACCTATAGAGAACATCCAGGTATAAGCCAGAAGAAAGGAAGCCAAATATGAACATACCCATTCTTTTATAGATCATTTTGGGGGGGACTCTGCATTCTAGAATGTATCTATTCTATTTGCATATATATATATATATATATATTTGGAGCTTAAGAGTATGAAAAATAATCTTAGCTTGTTTGGGGTTTTTTTGCACTTGTTTTTCTTACATTCCTGTGGAAAGCTAGCTAGATACTGTAATTCTAGCTTAAAGATGGAAAGCTATCCCTGGAATATTGTGATCTATTCATTGCTTATGTCCTTTCTTTCCCTATTTCTTTAAGACTTTCACAGGAAATTCTTTCACCCAGGAAACCTGTGGCCCTAGATTTCTTGCTTCATAGAGAAATACAAACCAGTTTGTTGTTTGGAGCAGATGCCTTTCCCCAGTCACTTAACTTCTAATGCCTCTGTTGTCCTATTCTGTAATAAGCACATTGTAATGCTTAATTATTTAATGGAACCTATGCTAATATTTGTGAAGTCCAATTATAGATTTTTCAAGTGATTTTGTATCTCAGAATGGGCTTATGCATTTGGAGTGACTGAAGGGCTTGTGATCCTCAGAACTCCAGTTTTGGAATTATCTCTTTGAATGCTACAGAGTAATGCAGCTGTGTATAGGTGAAGCACAAAGCCTGTTTGTAAACAGGGCGGATGTGTAAAGATGGCCTTTTGATAGGAAATGAGGTGTTCAGTTCAGACATCTTTCAGAATCTCATCACTTCATTCACCTTCCTGGTATTTGGCAAGCCCACCTGCCCGGTACAGTGGTATAAGTCATGAAAGCAGCCATCCTGGGAATATACGGAAGAGGGGTTTTGTGCTCACCCCAAAATGCTAACATTGGTTCTGACTATGTGGAGCCCTTATTGTGAATCTTGTGCACTACTCATGTGAACTTAATATGCTGTTTATATATAAATATATGCCTTGTGGTCTGGCCATCTGTTTTTTCACAGTGGTTCAGTGGTTTGAAAGGTTAAACTGGTTTTGTCTGGCATTAAGTAAGAACTAGCGATGATTGCACAGTGTGTGCCACATGCACCTGGTAGATGTGGAATGCCTTCCATTGCTTCTGCTAGTGGAGGGACATGATACAACAATAAGTTAATGCTTCGGGTTTTATTATAAGCAAGTCCCTGAATGCTGAAAGGTGTTGTTAAATTTCTGAGTTTCTCATAAGTAGTATTCAGTTATTGCCATGTATTTTAACCAGATGAAAAATACTGTTTCAAAGAAGGCCTGATGTTTATTCAGCTGTAGAGAGTAGCAGTATCTGGAATGGGGTTAAGGCTAGGTCTAGAGTCATTAATACTGACGCAGTGATGCAGAAGACTGGTAACTGAATAAGATATCCTAGCTGAAGTTTGGTAACAAGGGTATTTTCCCTCCTCTGAAGTCAAAATAGTGGTTTATAATGGAAACTTTGTCATATTAATCAAGCAGACATTTGGATTTCACTTATCCCTGACGTACTAGCAATTCCTGCAGCCAGATTGCAGTTCCTAACTCAATTTTAAATTTTTTTTT